>JAQZBX010001789.1:58466-78793 GCA_029593785.1 Cabassous unicinctus | reverse complement strand
CGAAAAAAAAAAAAAAAAAGAAAGAAGTAGATTCTCAAGGAGCAACTTAAAGATATTCCACCTTGTTAATATTCACTATGTATGTGGCCAAAGCTTTTGCCAAGGGTTTAGAAGGAAGCAATTTCTTATTACTCTTGTCAAATATACTAGAATAAAGGATGTTAAAGGTTTGCTATGCACAGGGTTTCTGAGGAGGATTTTATTCTTGCTTTCATTGTATATGTCATATCCATGTTTGCTTTTTCATTTCAACTACTCTAGTTCAGGAGTATACCTCTTCATAATTTGTATTACTAATTCAACATTCTGCCCACTCCAATCTATTTAACACATCGTCACAAGAAAATTTCTCTTGACTCATAATCTCAATATCATCCCTCTTCTTAAATCTTTTAGTGATTCCCCATTTTTTTTTGCCAAATAAAACACAAGTTCCTTGTTTGGGCATCCAAAACCCACTGCAGTTTGTTTCTAGCTTGTCTTTTCCCCCCTTATATCTTACATTTTCCAATATTAAGTTTAGGTCTGGCCCTTCTGGGTTGTTCCCCATACTCTGATTAGGCTTACACCTTGCTTACTCTGGACTTTGCATATATTCTTCCCTTATGACATTAAATTACATCATTTGTATGTTCTTTTAATACCTAAGTTATAGTTCATTCATTTGTTCTTCTTTCCCATTCATTTAGTCACTTATAAAATATTTACTGCACTCATATTATGAGCCAGGCTCTTGAGTGTTGGGGATATAGAGATGGCTGCCCTTCTTGAGAACCTCATAGACCACTGAGAATACAAATGGGTAAACAAACAAAGTGCACCATGAAAATTCCTGCAGAGTGAAGTATCAAGTACAAAGTGAGCAGAGTAGAAAGAATACTTAAGAAAGTTAGCAATGGAATCTAATGAAAGTGATAGTGATAGTATCAAAATAATAATAGCAAAATGAAGTGCTTCCCTAGGCATCTTAAAAGGAAGCAAATTCCCATAGGTAAAATTATTATCACCACTTTCAGATAAGGGAACTGGAGTTCCAAGAAGAAATATTATTTGGCCAAGGCCACATAAGGGCAATTAGCAAAGCCAGGACAATACCTAGTTTTGTTGAATAGAAAAGTGTCAGGTTGGGACAGGTGGGTGGGGGGAAGGTGGAGTGGTAAGTGGAGAGAGATATTTTCCCCCTACTAGAGAGAAAGCTCTTTGACTTTGGGGAATAAGCCTTATATAACTTTGCTTCTCATGCATTACTTATATAGTAGTGTCTTTCAGAACTTTTTTGTTTTCAGTAACTGTTGTTGAATGCAGACTGAAAGAAAGTTAAGATTATACCAACTCAAAGTCATCAGCATTTTAGGGAATATAGTAATCCCTTTTTCTTACCCAAGTCTGAAATAAATTGGGGCTGGAGAGAGAGAGAAGCATCAAGAGGACAGACAGCAAATTAATATCATTATTCCTGATAAAAGCTAGATTGGAAGACAGTTACCCAAGTGGCCTGAACTGAAGTTACCAGTCCTGTCACGGGTAGTTTTAGAAAACTGCAGACCTCCAAGTCTGCCTCACCTAAGCACATATTCCATAGGCAGCTGCTCTTAAGGGAGTAGAGAGGAAGAGATGTGGCAACGCTAGCCATTCCTGCTCTTTGTCTAACCATTAGATCCTTCTCCTCTCCTGGGAATGAGGAAGTAAAGAAGCTGAAAAAGTCAGGGAGTGTAGCTCATATGCATTTTCTACACATGGAAACAGATGGCTTAAAGGAAAAGAATTCCCCCCTAATGAAAATTGGTTGCTTTAGTAATGGTTTTTCTCATATAATGTGCCTTAGTTTGCCAGCAGCTTGGATTGGGCTTCTATGACAAATACTGCAAGTTGGCTGGCTTAAACAATTTACTATCTCGGTTTTGGAGGATAGAATTTACTGTCTCACAGTTTTGGAGACTAGAAGTCCAAAATCAAGGTCTTGCCAGGCCAAGCTTTCTCCTGGAGTCTGTAGCATTTTGGTACTGGCTTGCTGTAATCCTTGGGGTCCCTCGATTTATCTTTCTACCTTCATCACATGGTGATCTGAATTTCCTCTGCTTATAAGGACTCCAGACATCTGGATTAAAACCCAGCCTGATAAAATCTGCCCTTGTCTAAATAAATAGTGAAGCAGGCTAGTAAAACAGGGAATCAACAGACAGATCTGGAACCTGGCAAGAAGACCACGTGGATATTGATATCCCCAAGATGCCTGCTTGAAGACCCTTACAAGATTCTGCCATCCAGAATGAGATTTCCTTTGGAAGCCAGAAGCCCCGGATATCCTCTGGGGGCCTTATAATTGGGCCCTTCTGGGGGACTGATGGGTGGGGTAATCAATCAAAACAGCAAAGAGCTGGGACTCCTCCCATGCTATTAGCAAAGGGGTAGACTAATTAATGGTTCAAAAAGCAGACACAAAGGCCAAATCGCTTCCTTGCCTTCTGCTCTCACCGTGTCCCCCACCTCCCCACATGGATAAACATGTAAGTAAAACCTGGGCATTCATAATCTATAATGGAAAATTGTAGTCTGTAAATCAGTTGTCTTTATCACTCTTCAGGCCCTTACTCTCTACCTGGGACCCATGATCTGTTATTTTCTCCTATTTCTCTTCTCACCATTTCTTAATAAATTACTGGCCTAACTAACCTGACGTGCTCTTGAAATTCATTTCTGCAGCATAGTCAAGAACCTAGGCAAAATCCGGTAACAATAGGATCTTCAAGGATCCTATTCACAAATGAGTCCACAGCTTAGCTAATAATAACATCTTCAGAAGTCCTATTTACAAATGGGTTCACACCTATAGGACCTGGGGTTAGGACTTGAACATATTTTTTTTTTGTGAGGGACTTGATTCAACCACCAACACAATGTTATACAATTGGAAATAAAATACAGAAGAAGTAGACAAAACTGAAGTTAGAAGACCTGGCTCCCAATCAAAACTCTTCCACTAACTATTTTATGACCTTAAGAAAAATCACCTGAGCATGTTTCTGCATCACTTTAATTAGACTGTTGGGGGTAGATCATCCTTTCAGCTCTAAAATACAGTAATATATGAGAGTGTTCTCTTCAACTCCACTACTGTCTATGGGATAAAGAGCTTTGGAAGTTTCAATCATCAAATGTTTAAGTTTCACTGAAGATGTTTTGTGAGGCCTGTGGTCTAGATTCAAGGAAGAAGTGAAGCTTACAAACGATTCCTGTAACATCACAACAAATCCTCTGAACTCTGAAGCTGTTCATGATTTTTGTCTTTCTAGAATCACCAAGAGATTACTTTTGAAATACCACAAAAGGTTCAAAAAGGAACTGTCAAAACGTGTACCCTGGGCTCCCAACATTTACTTAGGTTGCATTTATTGTTTGAAAAGCCTTGCTAAATACTCAGTTGACTTTGTTGTATGGCTATTACTTATACCCAAGTTATATTTTGTCATTATAGAGCTTGTTCTATATAAATATATATATATAGGCTCCAGAATTAAACCCACAAGGTGGCAAGAGGGGTGGAATGGCAAGACTATTCAAGTACAGAGATCATGAGATTTTCTGACTCTTATTAGTGAAAATATACTGGAATTATTCTGAAAGAGCAGACCCTTTGTAGAGTATTGTTATACGGTAAACAATGTTATGTAAATGTGCTGAAACAGCAGTGATGAATTCTTTGATTGTGATATATAACTAAAATACTCTTAGCTGCTTTAGTTTAGTCAGAGATTTTTCAGGGTATATTACTCCACATCTCTAATTTTCTGTCCTTTCCAGTCCAATGTAAACATCTGAAATAACAGATAGAAATTGAGGTATGAGAAAATGATGTCATTCTTCCTATTAGATGGAATAAATTTAAGGACTTAGAAAATGGAAAAAATTAAGGCATGGGCTTATTATAAAATGTGTGGAGTTTTCTAAGCATAAATTGATAAAAAATGCTCCAACTCTGCCAATTTTTTTCTGCTCTTTCACATTATTTTAAAAATTCACAATTCCAGTGCCTTAAATGAAATCAATTTTAAATTTTAAATTTGGAGAGGTAGAAGTGACTTCTAGCCTGAATCCCTCTTTTTACAGAAAATGAGTCAGATTCTCAGAGAAGCTGATTAACTTTCCAAAGCCACAGAGACCATGAACAGTGAAACCAATAGAAGGCCCATCTTTCTAATTAAGTGCTTTTTCCAGTATTTTGTCCTACTTTTCTTCCTTTAGTGAATTAACAGAGCTAGAGCCTCCACCTTTCCTTGAACATCCTCCGGCAAGATAAGGTTAATTCTGGTCTCCCAATTAATCATCTCAGAAACGTCTCCCCTCCTTTCTCACCTCTTTGGAAAGTCAAAAAAGAATAATCCAGGGAAGCAGACCTTTTACTTTGGTTTTGCTGTGCCTTCTTCCTTTCAACTCTTCCCCCAACTTCCCTGGTATTGCCTAGGATGGTTGCATGGTATTTTTATATCTGAGATAAGATCACTATTCCAGTTCTACACAATGTTCAAAATCATGCTGAACTTTTCTGGTCTTCCTTCTTTCATGCTTTTTCCCTTTCCTTCTTTTCCTTCTTTTGTTTTCTCTCCTTAATTGGTTCGAGACAAGATGGATACCTTTGCTTTCAGTTATTGAACTGAAAATGGAATCTACAGCAAGGCCAGAAGTGCTCTTTTTAAACCATAGACCTAAGAAATAGCACCCCACTCCCCAGCCAAAGTTTTCTATTTCTCATTAACTTAGAAAAGCATTACTGACTACATGTGCTCATTACATTGAATTATAAATGATGTTTGAAGAGAACGATTTCAGCCCACCTGGTGCACCAGAGAATACACACAAGCATTTTGCAATTGCTTTTTCAAGGTAATACATGCCAAAATATTGAGCTGAGTTACTGCTATGAAAATCTGAAGTCCCAGAAGTCTCAAACCACTGAAAATCAAATATAAAATGAGAACCCATAAGTCCTCCATGTTAACTATCTTACCTTCCACCATCCTATTAAATATAGGATGCTTTAATCTCTAAGATAAAGGGCCACATGAGGATATATGACTTCTTATCTTTCTTTCCAAATTACATTTCTTTCTTCTTTGCCCTGTTTTAACTCTATGTTACTGATGGAAGTGATGGCTACAGCTGAATAATGTAGAAGTTGAGTAAATAGGACAGATGCCACCATTGGCCACTCTCTTTCCTAGGCACATTGGACTCACTTATTGCTACCATTTATGCTGAATATTATTATAGTTTTATTTTTTATCAAAACATCAGAGGTATTTGAGTGACTGGAAGGGTGACAACTTTGTCACTCATAATTATATCTGTTTCTTAGCATTTCTTCCAAGAACTAAATCTGTCATATCAAAAGGGTCTTAATCCATCACCAGAGACTTTATTGAAGGTTTTTCTTAAAGTAAGAGTGTGATGTTACAGAGATAGAGTAATAGGGAAAGCTAGAACTTTCTCTTTGCTCTGCTGTCTTTTGAAAACTTCCTCCCAAGAAAAGAAATGCTCTTTAGGGCAATTTCATTGATGTAAGAAATAGATGTGAGTGTCAGAAGAGGCTTTTATGCTTAACTTGAGATGAGCACCCTAAATATTTTAACCCAATAGCATCATTATTTAGGGGGGCAAAACTGTGGCTTATAATAAAAGGAAGTAAATGATTCAAGAAAGCCCACTTTGATATTGATTACCTGGAAATAGCAGGCCTTCACACCATTCTGATGCTGAGAAAATTATTCACCTTCAGAGAAATCAGACCCACCCAAAACCTTTATAACAGATTTTTCTAGGCTACTAGCCTGAGGAAGGATAACGAGGGTGTGCATCATCAGAATCAGCAATGTCTAACTGAGCCTCTACTAGTGTAAATTCTGGAAACCAAGTTTCCTCAGAAGAGCACCAGGAGTGTCCTTGCTACTTTGGTTTAGACTGTCACTCCTGGAGTCATTCCTGAGTTTCTCCAGGTTTTCATTTGTCAAAGGAAATGGGCTGAGAGGGGTATGCTGTGCTCACTTAGGCTTTTCCTCCATTAATAATATTGTTGTTATTCCTTTGTTGCCATGACCTCTGTGCTCTTCTCTATCATTTTTGCAACTACTACCCTGGCCCATGTGCCTTGGTTGTACTGCTTAAAGGAAAAGCTGTAGCTCCTTGAGAGCTTGGGCCATTGTCCCTTCTATTGACACCTCTTCTCCTTCCAAGTGGTTACCCCACACTCCTGTTTCAGTATCAGGGATTCCCACTTTTATCCTAATGTCTAATCCCCTAAAGTCAGGCAGTACGTGGGAATATTTATCTGACAAAATGAAGGGTGCTATGTTCTCCCATGCCCAAATAGTTGTGAATTTTATTCTGCTTCCTCCATTTTTCAGTGCTGAACCTGGAAGCTGAGGGAAGTTCACTCATAATTTCCTCAGGAGAAAAGAGCCTTATGCCACTCCTTCTTACATTACTCCTTTGGTGATAAATTGCCAAGACCGGTCAGAGTTCTCAGGATAAAACTTGCAGACTTAACCATTTCCCTTTGGAGCTCCCTTTGAGTTAGTAAAACATATTAGGGTAGGGGAGCTGATGTAGTTCAAGTAGTTGAGTGTCTGCTTCCCATGTACAAGGTCTCAAGTTTGATCCCTGGTATCTTCTAAAAAGAAACAAATATAAGAGAAATACCAACTGTCATCTGGGAGCAGATATAGCTCAGCTCAGTGGTTGAGTGCCTGCTTCCATGTACGAGGTCCTGGGTTCAATCCCCAGTACCTCCTATATATCTGTTGTCACTGACTTTAAATAAATTAACTCCTAAGCAAATTATTAGTGGTAAGTAAGCAGTATAGTGCACTGAAATTGGATTTCTTGCCTTAGAACACCCAATTTGTCATATACTAGTAGTGGTGTGACTTTGGGCAAATGTGTACCTCACTGTTTGCAGTGAGGATTAAATTATTTAATACTGATAAAATGCCTGAAGAAGATAGAGGATTAGAGAGTTACAGGGCTGACTTCTCTGCCAGAAAATTAGAAGACAAGAAAACTGTCTGGGACACAGTTTTAGGGCTCAGGAGGCCAGGGGAGTACTGGGAAGCACCCAGAAAAGAGAAGGGTGAAGAGAAGGAAACTCTGTGGTGAGAATCTGTGAGTAACTTGGGCCACTATTGCTGATGGCACCCAGTCCCCACATTCAGAGCAGACAGCTTAGGGTCCTCCTTTTCCAGGCAGTTGGCTATGGGCTGAGTGGGCCACAGGGGTCCACTTCTCCAAGAAAGGGGAGAGGGAGGGACACAGCCTACTGCCAATCCAGCTTTTGGCCAATGAATTTGGTCTGTGGGTTCCCACTGTTTCCACCCTCCCCAGTTGGGCACAGCAACATCATTGTCTTCACCCAGGATCCAGCAGAGAGCTAAAGACAGCCTGCTTTCTCAAATGCTCTCCTTACTGACCAGACTGACTGCTGCTGATGCAGAGAAGAGTGGAATTTTCTTTCCTCCTGGGAAGAGTGAGAGTGCAGCCAAGGGAGGAGAGTGGCTTCTCATCAGCAAATTTGAGCTGCTAGGCTTGGCTCTGAATAGCCCTCCCAGAAGAGGAACTTTCACAATTATTGCTTTGGCACTGTCCACTGGGGTATGGTTCCAGTGAACACATTGCTCCTTAAAATTTGAGTGGAGAGGCTTGCTGAAGAGCACCATCTTCTGGCTGGCCAGGAAAGTGCACTCCAGGAAAATAAAAGATGCTTTTTGGTGCCTTACTGTTCACCTCCCCAAGGCCTTTGGAAACTCATTTGCACCCCATTAGTGGATCCCTGGCCCTGTTTTAAGCAGTTAAACAAGGACAATTTTAAAGACCTAGAATAAATTGAACCCAAAATCAAAGAAGAGCCATAATACAAAGCTACTAAACAGTATAACCCTGGCAAGAGAGAGAAAATGATCATCAGTATATTCACTGCCATAATCACATGCCTAGACATCGGCAAAAAATTACAAGCCATACTAAGAAACAGGAAGATATGGCCTAGTCAAAGGAACAAATCAAAATGCCAGATGAGACACAGGATGTGAAACAACTAATCAATGATGTTCAAACAAATCTTCTGAATCAATTTGAGAAGTTGAAGGAAAATATGTCTAAAGAGACAAAGGACATTATGAAGAAAATGGGTGAACACAAAGAAGAATTTGAAAGCTTGAACAGAAAAATAACAGCTTTTGGGAATGAAAGACACAATGGATGAGATTAAAAATACATTAAAGGCATGCAACAACACATTTCAAATGGCAGAAGAAATAATTATGATTGGGAAGCAGGACAGTTGAAACTGAAAAACAAAAGAACAGATAGTGAAAAGAATGGAAAAAGTTGAGCAGGGCATCAGGGAATTGAATAATACAAATTGCCCTAACATATGTGTCATGGGACTTCAAGAAGGGGAAGAGAAGAGAAAAGGGACAGAAATAATATATGAAGAAATAATAGCCAAAAATATTCCAACTCTAATGAAAGACAAAAATACATACATTTCCAAAAAAGCACAACGTACTACAAGCAGAAGAATCTGAATTGACCTATTCTGAGACACAGAGTATTCAGAATGTCAAATACCAAAGATAAAGAGAGAATTCTGAAAGCAGCAAGAGAAAAGCGATCCGTAACATGCAAGGGACATCCAATAAGACTAAAAATGCAGATTTCTCATCAGAAACCACTGATGGTTTCACACACTGAAAGAGAAAAACTGCCAGCAAATAAGTCTTTATCCAGAAAAATTGTCTTTCAATAAGGAGGGTGAGTTTAAAATATTCACAGATAAACATAAACTAAAAGAGTTCATAAACAAGAGGCCAGCTTTACAAGACATACTAAATGGAGTTCTGCAACATGAAATGAAAAGACAGGAGAAGCTTGGAGGAGAGTGAAAAAATGAAGACTATCAGCATGGGTAAGCAAAAGGGTAAAAAGATAGACAAAAATAAAATATGACATATGAAAGCCAAAGATTAAAATGGTTGCAGTAAGTAATTACAGTAGTAACACTGAATATTAATGGATTAAACTCCCCCAATCAAAAGATACAGGCTGACAAAATGGATAAAAAACACGAACCATCCATATACTGTCTACAAGAAACTCATCTTAGACCAAAGGACATAAATAGGCTGAAAGTGAATGGTTAGGAAAAAAATTTTTCACTCAAACAGTAACTAAAAAAAGAGCAGAGGTAGATATACTAGTATCAGACAAAACAGAGTTTTAAATGCAAAAATGTTCTGAGAGATGAAGAAGGCCATTATATATTAATAAAAGGGGCAATCCTCCAGGAAGAAATAACAATGAGACATATCCATGCACCTAACCAGGGTGCCCCAAAATACATGAGGCAAACTTTCAGAAAACTGAAGGGAGAAACAGACATCTCTTCAATAATAGTTGGCAATTTCAACACACAACTCACACCATTAGATAGAACAACTAGACAGAGACTCAACAAGGAAACAGAGAACTTGAACAATATGATAAACAAGTTAGACCTAACAGACATATACAGAACACTGCATCCAAATCAGCAGGACATACATTCTTCTCAAGTGCTCCTGGATCTTTCTCCAAGATAGATCACATGTTGGGCCACAAAAGAGGTCTCAATACGTTAAAAAAAAGCTTGAAATTATACAAAGCACCTTCTCTGATCATAATAGAATGAAGCTGGAAATCAATAATAGTCAGGAAATGGGAAAATATATGGAGGCTAAACAACACACTCTTACACAATCAGTGGATCAAAGAAGAAATTGCAAGAGAAATGAGTAAATTTCTCAAGATGAATGAAAATGAGAACAACTCATCAGAATTTATGGGATGCAGTGAAGGCAGTGCTGAGAGGGAAATTTATAACCCTAACTGCTGATATTAAAAAGAAAGAAAAAACAAAAATCAAAGAACTAACTGAACACATGGAGAGGACAGAAAACTAATCCCAAAGCAAACAGAAGGAAAGAAATAACAAAGATTAGAGTGGAAATAAATGAAATTGAGAACAAACAAAACAAAACAAAATACTTAAAGAGAATCAACAAAACCAAAAGTTGGTTCTTTGAGAAGATCAGTAAAATTGACAAACTCTCAGCTAGACTAACAAAGAAAAAGAGAGGGAAAATACAAATAAATCATGAATGAAATGGGGGGACATTACTACTGAAACCACAGAAATAAAGAGTCAAAATAGGATATTATGAAAAATTATACCAACAAATTTGACAACCTAGATGAAATGGACAAATTCCTAGAAATGCAAGAACAAATTACATTGACTCTAGAAGAAACACAAGACCTGAACAAACCAATCAAAAGTAATGAAATTGAATCTGTCACCAAAACTCCCAAAAAAGAAAAGTCCAAGTCCAGATGACTTCACAGGTGAATTCTGCCAAGTATTTCAAGAATTAATAGTAATCCTGCTCAAACTCTTCCAAAATATTGAAGAAAAGGGAAAAATACCTAACTCATTTTATGAAGCCAACACCACCCTAATACCAAAGCTAGATAAAGATACTATAAGAATAGGAAATTACAGACCAATTTCTCTAATGCTTGGTCTAATTAGATGCAAAAATTCTTGACAAAATACTTGCAAATCAAATCCAACAGAACATTACAAGGATTATACACCACAATCAAGTGGACTTTATTCCTGGTATGCAAGGATGGTTCAACATAAGAAAAACAATTAACATAATACAACACATCAACAAATCGAAGGGAAAAAAGCCATATGATCATCTCAATTGATGCAGAAAAGGCATTTGACAAAATCCAACATCCTTTCTTGATATAACACGTCAAAAGATAGGAATAGAAGGAAAATTCCTTTCAACATGATACAGGGCACACACGAAAAACCAACAGCCAACATCATTCTCAATGGGGAAAGGTAAAAGCTTTCCCTCTAAGTTCAGGAACAAGAAAAGGATGCCCACTGTCACAACTGTTATTCAACATTGTGCTAGTTGCTTTAGCTAGAGCAGTAAAGCAAGTAAAAGAAATAAAAGGCATTCAAATTGGAAAAGAGGTAGTAAAATATAGGATTTGCAGATGACATAATCCTATATTTAGAAAGTTCTGAAATATCTATAAAGCTACTAGAGCTAATAAAGGAGTTCAGTAAAGTGGTAACATAAAGATCAAAATACAAAAATCAGTAGTGTTTTTATACACTAGTAATGAACAATCTGAGGAGGAAATCAAGAAAAAATTCCATTTATGATAGCAACATAAAAGAATCAAATATTGAGGAATTAATTTAACCAGGGATGTAAAAGACTTGTACTCAGAAAACTACAAAACAATGCTAAAAGAAATCAAAGAAGACCTAAAAAAATGGAAGCACATTCTGTGTTCATTGATTGGAAAAAGACTAAATATTGTTTAGATGTCAATTCTACCCAAATTGATTCATAGATTCAATACAATCTTAATCAAACTTTCAACAACCTACTTTACATAAATAGAAAAGTCAATCACCAGATTTATTTGGAAGGGAAAGGGCTGCAAAATAGCCCAAAACATCCTACAAAAGAAAAGAAAAGCTAGAGGACTCATGCTTCCTGAACTTAAAGCATATTACAAAGCTATAGTTGTCAAAACAACATGGTTTTGGCATAAAGATAGACACATTGATCAAAGGAATAAAATTGGGAGTTCAGAAATACACCCTCACCGCTGAGGTCAACTGATTTTTGACAAGTCTGTCAACTCCACTTTACTGGGACAGAACAGTCCCTTCAAGAAATAGTGATGGGACAATTGGATATCTATAACCAAAGGCATGAAAGAGAACCCCTATCTCACTCCCTATACAAGAATCAACTCAAAATGGATCAAAGATCTAAACATAAAAGCCAAGTCCATAAAACTGCGAGAAGATAATGTAGGAAAACCTCTTCAAGATTTGGTGGTAAGAGGTGGGTTCTTAGGCCTCACACCCAAAGCATGAACAATAAAAGAAAAAATAGATAAATGGGACCTCCTCAAAATTAAACACTTTTGGATCTCAAAGGACTTTGTCAAGAGGGTGAAAAGGCAGCCTACTCAATGGGAGAAAATATTTGGAAATCACATATCCACCAAGGGTTTAATATACAGATATATAAAGCGATCCTATAACTCAATGATAAAGACAAATGACCTGATTAAAAAATGGGCAAAAGACTTGAATAGACATTTTTCCAAAGAGGAAATACAAATGGTGAAAAAAACACATGAAAAAATGTTCTACATCACTAGCTATTAGGGAAATGCAAATCAAAATTACAATGAGATATCGTTCCATGCCTATTAGAATGGACTTTATTAACAAAACAGAAATATACAAGTGTTGGAGAGGATGTGGAGAAATAGGAGTACTTCTTCACTGTTGGTGGGAATGGAGAATGGTGTAGCCATTGTGGAAGACTGTCTGGTGTTTCCTAAGGAAGTTAAATATAGATCTTCCATGTGATCCAGCAATACTACTACTAGGTATATACCCAGAGAATTGAAAGCAGGGACTCAAACAGATATTTGAACTCTGATGTTCATAGCAGCATTATTCACAATTGCTAAAAGATTGAAACAACCCAGGTGTCCATCACCCAATGAATGGATAAACAAATTGTAGTATATACATACTATGGAATATTATTCAGCTGTAATAAGAAGTGAAGTTGTGAAGCATATGACAACTTGGATGTACCTTGAGGAAGTTATAGCAAGTGAAGCAAGCCAGACAGGAAATGACAAGCATTGTATGACTTCACTATTATGAATTAAACATAATGAGCAAACTCATGGAGTTAATAGCTAGAATATAGGTCACCAGAATATAGAATGAGGATAGAGAAAGGAGAGCTGAGGCTTAATCTGCGCAGAATTGATTTTTTAAAAAAGGTTGTTCATAAATGTTTGAAAATGGACAGAAATTTTGAAAACAGATTATAGTGTTTGAAATTAGCAGTGTTAATATATGTATATGATGGTTGGAAGGGAAAATCTAAAGAAGTGTATATCACTAGAGGGAAAGTTACAAAATGAAACATGGGACTATATAACATAGCGAACTCTCTTGTGAAAAATGAGTATGGTTAATAGTCTGTATATAAAACTGTTTTTCTCTGAAACAGAACAAATGTACATTAATGATACAAGATGTTAATAATAGGGTGGTATTTGGGCAAAAATATAACCAAAGCAAACTAGGGACTGAAGGGTGCAGTGGTATATTAATATTCTTCTATCAATGGTAATAAAAGAAAGTATGCTAAGTGAAAGAAACTAGACACAATATACTACATATTGTTTGACTCCATCTATACAAAATATAATACAAATAGATTTATAGACACAGAAATAGATTAGCAGTTATGTATGGCAGAGGAAGGGTTGCAGGATTGAGAGGTGACTACTAATGAGCAAGGTTTTTTTAAATTTTGGTGTAATGAAAAGACTCTATTATTGGTTGCAGTGATGAATGCACAACTCTGTGATTCTACAAAATGCCAATGATTGCACACTTTGGATGGACTGTATGGTTTATGAATATGTTTTAATAAAATCAATTTTAAATTTACATGAAACAATATCCAGCTAGAGGATATCATGGGAGAGGAAATCCCATATATGATACTAACAAAGAAGATTATATACCCAGAGATACATGAGGAATGTACAAAGCATATATGAATAAAGTTTTAAAATCTTCCTGAAAAACATAGAAGTATACTTGTACAAATGGTAAGACACACTTTATCTTTGTATATGATGACAATACATTCTAAAGTGAGGGTTTCTCAGGTCTCCCTAAGTTAATTTATACATTTTATGCCATCCCAATAAAAATATCAACAAACTTTATTAGGGAGTTGGACAAGTTTATACCAAAATCATAAAAAGATTCCTGCAATAATAACCAGGAAAGTACTAAGAATGAAAAAACCTACCTAGGGACCTAGCCCTACCGGACTTGAAATATACTATAAAGTCTCTATAATTAAAACAATATGGTGCAGTCCTACAGCAGTGGAATAGAGTAGAACACTGAGAAATATACCCACATGCCATATGTGAAGAGTGTGATAAAGTTGGTGCCTCAAATAATAAGGAAAAATATGGACTTCTTGAAAAACACTGTTGAGACCACTGAGCGGTCATTTGGAGTAAAACATAAAATTAGATTTCACACTACACCATTCACAAGACTAAATTCCAAGTGAATTAGGAAGCTTAATGTAAAAAAAAAAAAAGAAACTATAAAAGTATTAGAAGAAAATAACAGTGAATTTCTCTTTAACTTTGGGATAGCTTTACATTTTTGTCATTAGTAAACTTTTTCCTAGTATGGTGACATTTCAGTTAATTTTTGAATTTACAGTTCTCACTCTTTTGGGCTGAGCTGATATGTATATTAATAAGTGTCATGCCTATCTAAAGAAGGTTTTTCCTATACGGATTCTAAGATATGCACAACTTCTACATTCATCAAATTAAAGTCCAAGACAATGTCTGAGAAGGAGGTGAGAGTTGGTTACATGTGTGTTCGAAACACTCTGAATCTGTTATTGAAAAGTACTGGGCAAGTAAAGTACTTGTTTTAAGATTTATACATTTTTAAGTTTATGTAGCCTGACACCTTTTCCAATTGGGTGAATGTAGGTCATTCTCTCAGTATAGGCTAAACCATAAGACAACAAATTCTCCAATAAGACCCCATGCATATGCAGAGTACCAAACTCATATGAGTGACAGAAAATAAAACTCCTAATATGGTGGGCCCTTGAAAAGATTTTTCCTTCCTTCTTCCTTCCCTTCCTCTTTCCCTCCCTCCCTCCCTTTCTCCCTTCCTTCCCTCCTTCCTTCCATCTTTCCTTCCTTCCTCCATCTTTCTGTCTGTCTGTCTTTCTTCCCTCTGCTCTCTCCCCTCTCCCTTCCCCTTCCCTTTTCTGATTTGTTGAGGCTTTTCTAAATAATTTGGATATATTATGTGAAGTTCTACAGAAAATTTTCCTGAAGGATTGGTGCTGTGTATGCAAACAGAGCTAGGTGGACACATATTTGGTTTCCATTGACCACATTGAACTTTTATATATCTGAGCTGTGCTCCCAGAAAGAAGTGCTTTTGTCTTCTAGAGAAAAGGCTAACCACAAAAGGCCACCCTGCTATCTCATATTCCAAGAAAAGATCCACCTCCATCATTACACAGTGACTTAAATAATATCCATCTCCAGCCTACCTCACAACTCACGTAAGACTCTTCGATGATCCCATATCTACTTGTCTCTATGACACCCCAGATATCCTTCCTTTTCTTTGAGCTGTTTCTCATTAATGAATATTCATGTTCATATTCTCCATATTGCAACATTTTTATTAAAATAATCTCTTTAATTGTCTGGTGCACTTTGTCTTTCATGTCTCTTATGACACTGCTTAAGACTGTATTTTTTAAAAATTTAATTTATATGAAATACTTAAGATAAGAGATAATTTTCTTTAATATGTAGGTTATATATTGAACAAATTTAAGCTTTTTGTGTGTGATTCCTTTTAAACTAAAATGAAAGTATTTTCTTGCAGCTATCTACATTTTTATTGCTTAAACACTTTTTATTACGATATTTATTCATTTTTAATAAGAGAAATTGTAGCTTTATAGAAACATCATGAAGAAAATACAGCCTTCCCATATGCCACTCCCCCTCACACACAATTTTCACATATTAACACTTTCCATTTGTGGCAGCTATGTTAAAACTGATGAGGCAATATTATTATAATTACACTATGAACTATAGTCCATACTTTACATTAGGGTTCACTGTTCATGTTATACAGTTCTATGATTTTCTTTAAATTTTTAATCTAGGAAAATTTCCCCTTTTAAACCAGTTTAAATATGTAATTCAGGTGTGGTAATTACATAAAAAATATTGTGTTACCATAACCACCATCCATAACCAAAACTTTTCCATCATCCCAATCAGAAACTCTGTACCAATTAAGCATCAATTCCCCATTCCTTACTCCACTCTGGCCCCGGGTAACCTGCAATCTATTTTCTGACCTGATGAATTTGATTATTCTAATTATTGCATACCAATGATATTATACAATATTTGCCCTTTTGTGGATGGCTTATATCACTCAACATGATGTCTTCAAGTTTCATCCATGTTGTAGCATGTATCAAAGCTTCATTCCTTTTTATGGCTGAAGAATAGTCCATTGTGTATATATACTGCATTTTATTTATCCATTTATCTGTTAATGTGCACTTGGTTGACTTTGACAATTGTGAATAATGCTGCTATATATCTGTTTGTGAGGCCCGGCTTTCAATTATTTTGGGTCTACACTAGAAGTGGATTTGCCAGGTCAGATGGCAATTTTATAATCAACTACCAAACTGTCTTCCACAGCAGCTCCACCATTTTACATTACCACCCAAAATGAATGAGTGTTCCTATTTCTCCATATCCTCTCCAACACTTATTTTCTAGTATTTTTAATAGTAGCCATTCTAGTGGGTGTGAAACAGTATCTCATAGTGGTTTTGATTTCCATTTCACTAAAGGATAATAATGTTGAACATCATTTCATATGCTTTCTGGCCATTTGTATACTTTCTTTGGAGTGATGTCTGTTCTTTTGCCCATTTTTTAGTGGATTGTTTGCTTTTGTTGTTAAATTGAAGGATTTCTTTATATAATCTGGATATTACTCCTTTATTGGATATGTGGACTCCAAATATTTTCTCCCATTGTGTAAATTGTGGTTTTACTTTCATGATAAAGTCCTTTGAAGAAAAAAGGTTTTTAATTTTGATGAGGTCCCATTTATCTATTTTTTCTTTTGTTGCTTGTGCCTTGGGTGTAAAGGCTAAGAAAGCATTGCCTAACACAAGGTCTTGAAGATCCTTCCCTATGTTTTTTTCTTCGAGTTTTATAGTTTGGTTCTTATATTTCACTCTTACATCCATTTTGAGGTAATGTTTTATATGATATGTGTTAGGGGTCCACCTTCATTCTTTTGCTTATAGATATCCACTTTTTCCCAATACCAGTTATTAAAAAGACTATTCTTTCCCAATTGAGTGTACTTGTAAATCTTGTTAAAAATAATTTGTTCATAGATGTGAAGGTTTAATTTTGAAACTTCAGTTTGATTTCATTGATCTGTATGTCTGTCCTTGTGTCAGTAACATGTTGTTTTGATTATTGTAGCTCTGTAATAAGTTCTAGAATTGAGAAGAGTGAGTCATCAAACTTTGTTTTTAATTTTTCAAGCTGTTTTTTTGCTATTTGGGGCCACTTACCTTTCATATTAATTTGATGGCTGACTCTTCCATTTCTACAAAATAGGCTGTAGGAATTTTGATTGGGATTGTGCTGAATCTGTAAATCATTTTGGGTAGAATTATATCTTAGCAATATCTCATCTTCCAGTCCATGAACACAAAACATCCTTCCATTTATTTGAGTTTCTTTGATTTTTAGCAAAGTTTGTAGTTTTCTGTGTACAAGTCCTTTACATGCTTGAATACATTTATTTATTCATAGATATTTGATTTTATAGTCACTATTTTAAATGGAATCTCTTTTCTTGATTTCCTCTTCAGATTGTTCATTGCTAGTGCATAGAAATACGTCTTATTTTTGTGAGTTGATCTTTAACTCTGTCACTTTGCTGAATTTGTTTATTACTTTGTTATAGATTTTTTTTTTCAGGATTTTCTGTATATAAGATCATGTCATCTGCGAATAGAGAAAGTTTTACTTTTCCCTTTCCAATTTGCATGTCTTTTATTTCTTTTTCTTGTCTAATTGCTCTGGCCAGAACTTCCAGTACAATGTTGAATAACAGGGGGGATGTAAGCATTCTTGTCTTGTTTCTGATCTCAGAGGGAAAGCTTTCTGTCTTCACCATTGAATATGGTGTAGATTTTTCACATTTGTCCTTTTTCCTTTCCTCTTTCTGTTCACACTGGGTTTAGTTTGCTTTTCTTTCCTAGATCCTCCAGCTGTGAGGAGAGGTCTCTATTTTGAGATCTTTGTTCTTTTTAAATGTAAGGATTTAGAACTATAAATTTCCCATCAGCACTGCTTTTGCTGTGCCCCTTAAGTTTTGGTATGTTGTGTCTTCCTTTTCACTTCCTCAAGATATTTCCTAATTCCCCTTGTGATTTCTTCTTTGACCTATTAAGAGTGTGTTGCATAAATTCCACATATTGGTGAATTTTCCAGTTCTTTGTCTGTTATTGATATAAAGCATTGTTCAATTGTGATTGGGGAGGATACTTCGTATGATTTCAGTATTTTTAAATATTTAGACTTGTTTTGTGACTTATCATATAATCTATCCTGGAGAATGACCCATGAGTACTAGAGAAGAATGTGTATTCTGTTGCTGTTTGGTGAAGTGTTCTATATATATATCTATATATATATATGTTTGTTAGGTTTAGTTGGTTAATAGTATCATTCAAGTCTTCTATTTCTTTATTGATCTTCTGTCTAGACATTCTATCCATTATTAAAAGTGGTGTATTGAAGTTTTCTACTATTAATTTAGAACTTCAATTTCTCCCTTCAAATCTATTATAACTGCTTTTTGTATTTTGGGGTTCTGCCTTTAGGTGCATATATATTTGTGATTGTATGTCTTTTTATTGAATTGACAACTTCATCATTGTATAGTACCTCCTTTATCCTTCATATAAGTTTTTGATTTAAAGTCTATTTTTTTTCTTATATTAATATAGCTGTGCCAGCTCTATTTTGGTTACTATTTGCATGGTCTATTTTTTTTCCATCTGTCACTTTCAATCTACTTGTGTTTTTAAATTTAAGATGAGTCTCTTTTAAACAGCATACAGTTGGGTCATGTTCCTTTTTCATCCATTTGCCAATCTCTGCCTTTTACTGAGTGTTTATTCCTTTTATATTTAAGGTAACTACTGATAATACAGGACTTTCTTCTGCTATTTTGCTATTTGGTCTTTGCAAGCCTTAGACCCTTTTTGACTCTCAATTTTCTTCTGTTAATGTCTATTTTTATTTTATTTTATTTTATTTTATTTTAGTAGTTTGTGTACCATTTTGATGTCCTTTTCATTTCTTTTTGTATATATTTTTCATGTATTTTTTTGTGTGGTTACCATGAGGTTTAAATTTAACATCCTGAATCTACAGCAATTGTATATTAATTGATATCAACTTAACTTCAATAGCATTCACAAACATTCTTCTTATACCCTTCTTTCCCCTCACTTTTTTTGGTAATTGTTATAATTATATGTTTATACATTGTATGTCCAAAACCTTATACTTATCATTACTTTTTATGCATTTGTCCTTTGGAATTCGTAAGAAAAAAAAAGTGGAGTTACATACCAAAATATATAATAGTACTGGCATTTATAATTACCCTTATGGTTACTTTTATTGGAGGTCTTTCTTTCTTTATGCTGCTTCAACCACTGTCTAGTGTCCTTTACTTTTTGTCTGAAGAATTCTTTTTAGCTTTGCTTGTTGATAAGATCTAGCGGCGAGCAAATCCCTCAGCTTCTGCTTGTCTGAGAATGCCTTAATCTCTACCTCATTTTTGAAAGACAATTTTGCTGAATATAAAATTTTTTTGGTTGGAATTTGTTCTCTTTAAGCACTTTATATATTTTGTACCACTGCCTTCTTGCCTCTGTCGGGTCTGATGAGAGATTGGCACTTAATCTTATTGGCACTTCCTCACACATAACACATTGTTTTTCTCTTCCAGCTTTCAGAACTTACTCTTTGTCCTTGGTATTCAAGTTTGATTGCTATGTGCCTGGGCTGGCATTCTTCAGAGTTAAACCTTTCTATCAAGTTCATCAGCCTGATGAACTGGCTAATGTATAGTACAGGGTCCTACCATTTTTTTCTGAGCTGGTCTTGTCTAGATTCCCCTAGTCCCTGTAAATAGACTGTCCCTCCCTCCTGAGTGCTAAGTTTTATGTCTTAAAGCTGATAATTCCTTACTCCAGACTGTTCTGATATAATTGCTTCTTACATTGCTTTAGCAGTTTTGGGAGGGTGCATTAGTCAGCCAAAGGGGTGCTGATGCAAAGTACCAAATAGCTGCTAGCTTTTATAATGGGTATTTATTTGGGGTAAAAGCTTACAGTTACAAGGCCCTAAAGAGTCCAACTCAAGGCTGCTTTCTGTTGCCATGTGTTGAAGAAAGATGGCGGGTGATCTCTGCCTGCTCTCTCCTTCCTTCTTCCTCTTAAGACTCCATGGGCTCA
>JAQZBX010001789.1:33579-58366 GCA_029593785.1 Cabassous unicinctus | reverse complement strand
GTGAGTGTCCGTTTATTTCAGCCCACTAAGGAAGTGGGGACTCAACCCTGAGTCACGCCCTCCTGATGTGGTCAAATCAAGCCCTAATCTTAATAGGCAATTTAATCAAGTCATGTCATCTGAATCTAATGCATTCGAAAGGTATCATACCCAGGGGAATAGATTAGTTTACAAACATAATCTCTTTTTTGGGGATTCATAAATAATCTTAAACTGCCACAGAGGGTGAGACAGAGAGGATTTCCTGGTTCAATATTCAACAGATTGGCACAGACATACTGGCATCTATTATGCACATTGGAGTTACTCTGCTCCCTCCCAAAGGGGGCCAAGGATCCACAATGGGAGTACAGGTTGGCTTCACACTGCTCTGGGGACAGGGGTTCTGGAGGGTCCACAAATATGCCATGAGCTTCTCTTGCTGCTTTTAAAGCTGTCTTTTCTTAATTCAACATTTACCCAATTATTCCAACCCTTTAACTATTTTCAGGACTTCTGAGGAAGATGGCCTCGATAGTTTTTGCTAGTTCAAAAAATTTTGAGGCACCCTGGAGCAACTTATGTTGCCATCTTGGTTAACTGGGAACTATCTCACCCATCTACATTTTTTAAAAGAAGAAAGTATCTTCAGTATCTTCTGGGCTTTAAGTAAAGTTGTATTTGCTTAATGTTAGGTCTGGCCCATTATTTTTACTTTTGGTAAAAGTATGGAAGTGGTGCCACAATTTCTGCCAACAAAAAACAAACATTTCCCTAACATCAGTGGAAATACAAACCCTCTTTGTTTAAAATAGAGCTTGGTAAAGGCTGTGAGTTAAAACCATCTAAACAGCCTAATGAGTTCAAGCTTCTCTGTCTGACGAGAATGTGCTCATAGTGCCAGGCTTTCTTGTTACTTTGCATGTTGTTCCCTGTCATCAACTGCTACACAATCTCCACCCTTATAGTCTTATCTCTCATACGAGGTTAAGTAAAATTGGGGGGAATTGCTGATCAGCCAGTAGGAACTGTCAAAGCATCAGTCATTCTGGCCTTACCCACAAGAAATAAAGCAAATTATCCTCTCAGTCAGCCTCCTCACTGCCCTCTGGGCTGGAGACAAAAACTGTTTGAACTCTCCCATATGGCTCTCAACATATGACTATGTCATTCCATCAGGAAGCCATTCAAAGGGCATTTTCTCAGTTTGATTTATACTTTCCTTTTATCTCTAATATGCTCCCAGGAACACTGTCTGTCTTTGTCCTGCTTTGTCTTCCCTTCTTGCCCAGTTTCCTTTTTTGTTTTACTTTCCATATTCCATTCATTTACTAGATTGAAGGCAGGAAAAGGCACCCAACAATTTTGTTTGTTCTAGATTTGATATTGTCATAACAAGCATTCTATTTTTATTTTCATTATGTTATCTGTATGTGTGTGTGTGTGTGTGTGTGTGTCAGCAAACAAATTTCAAGTCTTTGGGCATTGAAAAACAGTGAGAATTTTCCTATAGTTTCAGAAAGAGACCATTTATAAATAAGTAACACTCCAGTAATCCAGGTAAAATGTTCTGAAATGAAGCTAAGCCAATATTTGAAAACATAACAGGGAAATAGCATGCAAAACCAGTGGTGTGGTTTGCTTTGCCCATATTAAGAATTTACAACATCACCAGATTGGCAAATGAATAGAATTTGAATATACACCTTAGACATATACCTAAGAATGAAGACTTTACAATTTAGTCTTTAAAATGATCAGAGATAGATTAGATTTCAGAAGTCTCAGGGATTTAAGACATTTATGGAACCCACAATAAAGATAAAAATGAAAACTGGGTGGGAGAAACAAAAAGAGAAAGGCTTTATCAGAGGAGAAAATAGAATTTTGCTCATTTTGTGTTTCTGGTTTTCTGTTTCATGCTCATTTTCTTCCCACCAACATTCCAAAGCGTAACTGATTCAGTTAAGAGTGAAAGTAACTCTTTCACTTAGTGTTATCAACTCTTGATGAATTGTTAATTTTCTTTTTCAAGGGAGGGAACATTCTTGCTCCTTGCCAGTTATTGACTAAACCCAACTCAGGATGTCTTTGACTTCTCTCAAACAATCTGGCAAAACATGTTTCATGGGAATTAACTATGCTCAGCTGTATACAGACCCACTGCTCCTGTGGATACTGCTTCATGTTTGTTAGTGATGCTGGAATCCAGATGGCAGTAAAAAATGTGTTGGTCCAGGGGAGAGTATGGAGAGAGATTCATTAAAAATATAATAATGTGGAGAGTCTACTGGTCCACAATGCTAGTTGTTACACGTGTATGCTATATATTATAGCAATCAACTATTACAGCCCTTGTCTGGTTCAACAGCACATTTTCAATTGAACCATAGGGTAGAAGTCCTTTTACTTTCCCTCATAGACCATATAAAGCTCTTAAAAGACACAGAAGTGCTGAACATAAGTCAGTTAATTAACATATTCATTGATCACATAAATTAAACCTTATAATCCTTCCTAAATTCGTATGTAAAACCAATTATTTTACTTGATACATATTTCTTATCCTTGGTCAGATTCACTTAGTAAGATACTATTTAGTTTTAAAATATAACAGAAAGTCTGAGAGTCTCTACATGTACTTTAGATTGGTTCACTCATTCACTTACTGATACCAGAATATTTATTATTCATTATCTGGCCCTGAGGAAAAAAAAATTAGAAAGGTAGATGAAGTTCCTCCTTTCATGAAGGTTATATTTTAGTCTCAACTAACTAGTTAAAGCTCAATAAATTAACAGTAGTGTTTTTTAATTGTTTTCCTTAAAGAATTTAGCCAGTTTTAAAAATGTATTATTTAAAAAAAAAATACTAATATGCACCTACTATATGCTAGGCACTAGGGATACAAGTATGAACAAGTCAGGGAATATCCCATCTTTCACAGTGCTTAGTGTCTTTAATTGCAGTAGAGTTGCCACTTAGGTGAGGCTTTGTTCAGAAAGTAAGCACATATGGCAAAGAGCAAAGATAGTCAAATTACCTTGAAAATTCCTTGGGAAGGTGCCACATTGAAAATCAATATTCTATTGATCTGTAAGCCCACCATAGCCAATCCTGCCAGCCCCCACACCCTATCCCTGCAACAGATCATTGTTTGGGCTTTAAAGTCATATAAAGTATTTGGTTGACTCTGATGAACTCCCACTTACAACAAATTGTTTGCCTTTAAAAATTAATATTCCACTCATCTTGGATGATTTTTCTGTGATGAGAAACTTGCAGGAACTGACACCCTACGTGGAAAGGACTAATTTACATTCGGCAGCTCACATCCATTCCAGGGCATGAAGTCATTGAGTGGAATGGTGAATAGAAACACCCAGACTATTGAAATTCACAATCTCTCTCTTCCCCAGATTCTCTCTAAAACTATACAGTTGATTTTGGGTGAAATTAAATGAGATTGAAACAACTTCACTTTGCAAGCCTCAGCTATCTAAAGTTCTTGGGTATCATCATTATGTATACTACCAAATTGTTCTGCAAGCAAATATTTCTAAAATATTATCTCATGCTTGCCTAACTAGTTAATCAGGGTATAGTGAGCATAATTTAAAGTAAATATGTTGAGAAACATCAAAGAGATAAAGGAATAATATCTACTAAAAAGAACACAAAAATATTAAACAAGAAATAAGAGATAGTTCGGGATCAGACAATGCTAAGTCAGCACAACCTAAATCAAATTAGTGAATCAGATGAGAATCCTCATCTGATTCACTAGTTTGCCAGTCAGATAAAGAGATGAAAAAGAAAGAGGAAGAGATATGGAAGATAGACTGAAGCACTTCTGAAATTTGCAGTAGATGCTGGAGAAAATGGTGGAGAAGCCATATTTACAGTTATAATAGCTGAATGTTTTCCAGTATTGAAGAAAGACATGAGTCCTTAGGTTGAAAGTACACTTCAAGTACCAGGGAGAATAACACTAAATTCATATTGAGATCCTTAATAGTGAAACAGCAGAATATCAAGAAAAAAAGAGAACACTACTAAAGAGAGAGTCAGACAGACAGAGAAAGAGAGAGAGAGAGAGAGAGAGAGAGAGCATCAGATAGACACAGCTAACTGTTAATCAGCAAGACTAGATGGCAGAACATAATGGAGCAACAGTTTCACAATGCTGAGGAAAAATAACTATCAGCATAGAATTATATATCAGCCAAATTGCCATTCAAGAGTTTGAACACATAGCAATATTTTCTGACGTAGGAAGACAAAAAGAGTTTCTTACCTACAGACCATCACTGAAATAACTAGCAAAGTATTTATTCAGTAAGAAGAAAAGGAAGCCAAAAGGGAAGTGTCAAATGCAAGAAACCACAAGAAGAAAAGAAATTGGGCACTGTATTAGTCAGCCAAAGGGGTGCTGATGCAAAATACCAGAAATCTGTTGGTCTTTATAAAGGGTATTTATTTGGGGTAAAAGCTTACAGTTACCAGGCCATAAAGCATAAATTTCTTCCTTCACCAAAGTCTGTTGCCACATGTTAGAGCAAGACAGCTGCCGACATTTGCCAGGGTTCAGGCTTCTTGGGTTCCTCTCTCTCCAGGGCTCTGTTTCTCTCTGGGCTTAGGGCTTCTGTTTCCTCCACAAGGTCAGCTGTAGACTATGAGGCTCTCTAGGCTCTGCCTCTCTCCACAAGGCCAGCTGTAGATTATCAGGCACATGGCTTGTTTCTATCCCGGGGCCTTCTCTCCTTCCTCACGACCAAGCTCCTCTGTCTGCTCGCCTCCCCGGACTCCAGAATCAAAACTGCTACAGCTCTGACCTTTGCCATGCCTTTTATATATGATTCCCCACCCACCAAAGGGTGGGGCTCAAGGCCCTACTGACGTGGCCCAGTCAACGCCCTAATCATAACTTAATCATGCCCAGATTAACAGACCAGTTTACAAGCATAATCCAATATCTATTTTTGGAATTCATAACTATATCAAACTGACAAACTGCTACAGGCACTAAGAGGCAATTTTTAACTTTTGCGTTTTTTAAAAAGAAGTTCCTTGAGTTGTCCAATATGGTAGCCACTAGCCATATGTGTCTACTTAAGTTGAAACTTACCAAAATTAAATGAAATGAAAAATTCAGTCTCTCTCACACTATCTACATTTTAAGTGCTCAGTAGCCACAAGTGGCAATGGTTACTTATACAGAACATTTCCATCTTTGAAGAAAGTTCTATTTGAAAGCACTTATGAGAGTTTAGGCAATCCCAAGAAGCCATGTAATTTCCATTCTTAAAGCACCTATAAATAGTATAAATAGTATACGTAGATGATATAGCCATTGACTTTAAGGTTATCAGCTTAGATCATTTTATAAAAACCCTGTTTAACGTACAATTTAATCAGTGTACGATTATGTCAGTGCAACATTTTGTGTGGCAAATAGTTCATGGAATAAATTGGTTTTCCAATATCACACACAAATCAACTCATACTGCATAAGGTCTTGTTATGCTTAGCAAACAAGCTTATATACGATCTTCAAAGGATATTCTAAAGTGAGTAATTTTAGAAAGTTATCTTTCTATTTATTTACATTAAAAGAAAGCAGATATATTTGAGGCAAATGCAACCAAACAATACTAAACTAAAAAACAACAGCAATAAAAATACTTCTATTGATTTCATATGTATTTAGGTTTCATTTCCATTTTTCAATAGTAAAAGAAAGTTGCATAAAAAAAGGTTTTGATATCTTTATATAGCTTTTATCATAAATTATGTTTCTGTCTTAAATAAGCAGAGGTGGGACTAATTGGATAGCTTTAGTAGTTTAATTGGACCTTACATTTTTCATAATATGTATGGAACTTTCTTGTTTCATTCATTTTTTATTCTTTTATTTAATCTTATTTATTCATTTATTTGAAAATTAAGTTCAATGCTTGCTTTATTCAAGGCACTGTGCTAAGCCATAGAAACTTGTTTGTGATTAAGACACATACCTCTGCCTTCAAGGAGTTGTTTAGAGTAAAAAACATTTTTAGTTTGTATGTATGAAATATCGATATATATAGTTCAAAATGGCTGAATAGCTTAATCAAGATGGTGGAATGAGACACTTCAGGGCTCTGTCCCCCACAGCAACTTTGAACAACCAGCAAGAACTGGTAGAAACTTCTTTACCAAACACCCAAAAACACTTAAATGACTGCGGCAACATGGTGAGTGCCAAGTTAAGAAAAGAGTATTTAAAAGTGGTAGGATCTCATGACACCCTGATGGCACCCTCCCTCACCCCCTTAGGCTTGGTGAAGAGCCAGCCTGTACTCTCAGTGTGGATCCCTGATCCTGGTTCTGAAGGGACCAGAGTAACCCTTGTGCATATTCTTAGAACACATATGTCTGGCTCAATCTGTCTGATGATGGCCTGAGGGACTCATTGTCCCAGAACTTTCCCCGCATCTAGAAGACTGTTCCCAGAATTTTCCCACAGTGCATTTTGGGAGAGCAGTCAAGAGGCTGCCTGGAGCAAGAGACTGCTGACAGTAGGATATACAGTGAATTGCTCAAGACCCCAAGGAAACTATTTCCTAGAGAAGAGGGCATATTTGTATTTATGTAAATGGGGAATTCCTGGGACCACTCAAACATGCCTAAGGCAAAATGCATCCTCAAAAAGGATCAGTGAGGCCCCTATGCTTTAACCTGAAGCTGTTCTCTAAAACACTGTATGAGTAAGCCCTGAAGGAGACACTCCCATCAGTCCCTCTACAAAGATTAGGAAAGGTGTTTTCTTTTTTCCATTTATTTATTTATTCATTTATTTATTTATTTTTGTTGTTGTTGTTGTTGTTGTTAGCTCTTGGTATTCAAGGAAAGCTCTGCATAATACTAACTGGATACAAGCTTAAGAAACAGATGGCTCAGTCTAAATTCCAGAGATAACACTTTAAAATATCAAAATGCCCAGCTTTACAAAAAGACTTTAAGACATACAGGAAGTGATGGCAGAGGCAAAAGAGAAGATTAAAGCATTAGAAACTATCAAGGAAGTGTTCCAGACCTAGGACATACACCACAAAGACTTAAAAAAAATGGTCCTAAATATGCTTAAAGAGCTAAAGGAAAACAAGGACAAAGAACTAAAGGAAATAATGATAATGGTAGATAAGCACAAATAGAATATCAATAAAGAAATGGAAATTATGAAAAGGAATCATAGTAACAGAAATTTAAAATTCTCTCCAGGGGTTCAACAGCTGATTGAGCTATCAGAAGAGAGAATCATAGAACTTGAAGATAAGATAATTGAAATAATTCAATCTGAGGTGCAGAAAGAAGAATGAAGAGAAGTGGAAAGAGCCTGAGGGACACCATGAAGTGTACCAATATATGCACTGAGGGATTCCCAGAAGGAGAAGAAAGATTGAAGGCACAGAGAGAATTTTCAAAGAAATAATAGCTGAAAATGTCCCAAATTTAATGAAATACATAAGATTTGCATATCCAGGATGGTCAACAAACACCAAATGGGATAAACCCAAATAGATCTACACCATAGCATATTATAATCAAACTGTCAAATACCAAAGAGAGAATTCTGAAAGCTGCAAGAGAGAGCAATGTGCCATGTACAAGTGAGTCTCAATAAGATTAAGTACCAATTTCTCATTGGAAACCATGGAAACAAAAAGGCAATGGGATAACATTTAAAGGGCTAAGATGATGAGATTTAAAGGTCTAAGAACAAAAAAATCACCAACCAAGAATTCTATATCTGGCAAAACTGTCTTTCAAAAATGAGGAAGAGATTAAGAGAAGGTTTAGTAAGATTTAAGCCCTATGGTAATTTAAAAGAAAATACTGGAGAAAATGGAAGCTCATAAAGACAGAAATTAGAGTACAGGTTGCCAGGGGCAGGGAGCAGGGGGAATGGGGAATTAATGTATAACAAATATATGGTTTCTGTTTGGGAAGATGGGAAAGTTTTAGTAATGCAAGGTGATGAGAGTACTGCAGTATTGTCAATGTGATTGATCCCATTGAATAGTATGCTTGGCAGTGGGTGAGATGGGAAAGTTTATGTTGTGTATATGTTCCAACAATTAAAAAAAAAAAAAAAGAAAAGCAACTAAAGAGACAATGATAACTAAATGTAATACATGATTCTATGTGGGATCTAGCAAGGGAGGACAAAAGGCTTTAAGTGACATTATTGAGACGTATGAAAAAATTGGTTTTAGTATGCAAACTTTATGTCAATGTTACATTTCTTGAACTTGATAACTATATTTAAGATGGTTGCATAAGTGAACATCCTTGTTCTTAGGAAGTGTGCATGGCAGCATTAAGTGTTCAAGGAGCATGGGGTAAACAACCTACACTCAAGTGTTCAGAAAAATGGATAGATAGATAGATAGATAGATAGATAGATAGATAGATAGATAGACAGATAGATAGAGATAGAATGATATGGCATGTGTGGCAAAATGTTAAAATTGATGTAACTGAATGTCTGGGGATAGTAGTGGTATGTTGGAGTTCTCTGCACTGGGTTTGTATTTCATATGTTCAATCTAATGTGTAGACAATTTTAATGTAGAGTAATAAATCTCTAATAGGTATAAGTATATGCTACTTCTAAGGGATCATAGAGTAGTTACCCCAGTCCTAGGTAATTCAGGAAGACTTCATGGAAGAAATGAGGCCTAAGCTCAGATCTACAGGGAGAGTAAGAGTTGGTTAGGTGAAAAGGTATGAGAGACTAGTATTCTAGGTAGAAAAATCAACCTGTCAGTGAGAGCAAGACTGATATAAATTAATCTGCTCTGACTTGCATGTGAAGTTTGGAGATTGATCTATTAATAGATATTAAACAATTTTGGATATATGAATAATGGTGGACGTGCTTTTTTGTTTCACTTATCTACTATGTGAAATAAGGGTTAATAACTAGAAAAAGGATGGGAAAAAGGAAGGAATGAAGGAAGACAGAGAGAAAGAAAAATGTGGCAGCAAGAGTGAGAGAGAACACAAGAAAAAAGAATAGAGCATAGTTTGGTATCAGACCAGGGTTTGAATTTGAGATCTACCATTTTTAGGCTTATAATTTTGAGCAATTTACTTTACCTATCTGAATCTTAGTTCTTCATCTTTTAGAAGGTAATGATATTATGAATAATATTATTGGGATGATTAAAAACAGAAAATACATGCAAAGCAGCTAGAATTGTGACAAACAGTTCAACAGATCCTCAGTGTACAACAATCATTTAGTAATATTATGAAGATGCTTACTGTTGAGAGAAAGAGAGAAATCCATAAAGAAACAACCACAATACTTGGGCCTTACCACCTTTCACAAACAAAAAGTAGCATAAATAAACAAATATGTAAATAAAGGATGGAATACAGGATCATTTGAGGTCTATTATAAAATGTATCCAGGGGCAATTTCTAAATGATGTATAAAGTTGGAAGCAACCTTCTTTTATTTTATTTTTAGTTAAAATTTTGAGTTCTAATAACATTCAGGTTTCAAAATTCAAAAGTTTAAATGGATATATAGTGAAATATCTTCAAACTGTAAACTCCATCTCTGAGTTTTACTTCTCATTCCTCCTCCCAAAACAGGTAACCACTTTTAACACTGTCTTGTTTTTCTTTTTAGGGGCTTTTTATGCAATGAAGTAAATGTAAAAATGAATATTTATTTTATGCCTTATGCACTGCATAAATGGTGTCATACTATACAAAAAGTCTACATCTTTTTAAAAATTTTTGAGTTAATAAATACTGGGAAAAATAAATAAATACTGGATACCTTTATATGTCATATATGGAGAGACTTCTCATTCTTTTGATATATTTGAATAATAGTTCCATTGTATGAGTACAACAAAATCTTTTTTTCTCCCCCCTCCTCCCCACTTGCTGCCTGTGTCCATTCGCTGGATGAGCTTCTGTGTCTGTTTCTTGCCTTCTCTTCTCATTTTTCCTCCTCCGGGCTTCACCGGGATTCGATCCTAGAGACCTAGGATGTGGGAGAGAGGCATCCCGTCACCTGTGCCAACTCAGTTCCTGGTTTCTGGCACATCTCGCCTTGACTCTCCCCTGCATCTCTCTCTTGCAGCGTCATCATCTTGCTGTGTGGTTTGCCGCGCAGGCCTGGATCACCTTTTTACCAGGAGGCCCTAGGGATCGAATCCTGGTCCTCCCACTTGGGAGATGGAAGCCCAATCACTTGAGCCACATCCACTTCTCTGTAACAAAATTTAATAGATTTAGCAATATGAAATTGCTGATAATTGACTTTTTTAGACCTACAAAAACAGCAATTTTATATTGTTTATTATATACTTTACTAATTCCTGTTGAAGAATATTTCACATTTCATAAAGTTTCATCAGAACACAGCCATGTTAATTCATTACATGTTGTCTCTGTTTGCTTTTTTGCAACAGAGTTGAGTTTTTGCAACAGAAATTGCACAGTCCTCAAAGCCAAAAGTATTTATTATCTGATTAAAAAAACTCAAAAGCTTATCACAAATAACTTAATTGATTTTCTATTTGATAAATCTGAAGGTGATATGTAGAACTGGCCTCATCTAACATTTTATTAAGTTTGTCTTTTGTTAATAGAGATAATTCATTAACGGCTATGACTTCACTTTTCATACATGCACATGAAACTTGGAATTGAAGTGACAAATTAATTTAGAACAAGAGGCATTGATGCCAATGGAAAGTCTTGTCAGTCTTTTGACTTTGGGTACTCTTCTTAAATAACTTATAACTTTCAAGTAGATGCTGATAGTTTTTTTATCAGATTGTGTCTTCTGGTTCTCATCAGGTCAATGACATCACTCTATGGCAGATGGTAAATGTCAAAAATAATATGTGCATGTTACATTTTCTTCAACTTTCTTCAAAATAGAAATTCAGTACTAATTTTTTAATTTAGCATGTACTTTCCTTTTAATAGTTTATTGCTATGGGAGGAGATTACTGGGAATTTTAAAAATAAGTACTGCCTACCATAAAAAAAATAAATGAATAGTTTTAGATTCACACCATACATTAAGTGACCAAACTACAAAGCAAAAGCATTCAGACTGCTTTCTCCGTTCTCTATTGCTGTAGTTTCAGACTCTATTATGTACACATATTTCAATTATACCTGATATTTGATAACCTTACAACTCGCACATCTCCAAGGCCTCCGCATAGAATTTTACACAAACGTTTAGAACCCAGAGTATAGGCAGGGATACTCATTTCCATTACTTCCCCTAAGACTGAGATTGTAAGCAGTTAGTTGTTCCTTGCTGTTCTTGTCCTAGCATTATTTGTTTTGTTAGTGGGCAGTGAACATGCCATCTTTGAAAGGAAAGTGTTAGTTACTTTGATTCTGGAAAAGTGTGAGAAGAGAGGAAGAGGTTATAATATGAATAAGTGAGCATTGTGCCTACTGCATAGCTGATGATGTCCAGATTCTTTGCCAGCCATGCAACAAGGATGGACTTTATTGAGCTGCCATGAGGATTCTAGGCATTTCTCGGTGACTTTTATTGACTGCTCTGGTGCTCAGGAAGTTCTGTTTTATTTGCTCCAGCAAGAAATGCAGGTTCCAAAAGCATTCCAAGCTAGTGGCAGGTGTATAATAGCTCAGAAGTACATACCCCTGCTTCACCACCTTCAGTCTGTCTACCTATAGCTTTGGAGAATGAGGCACAAGTAGGGAACCTTTTATCCAATCATCAAGTTCAATTTGACAACTGAGGAAATAGGAATGATGAAAAGAGTGCTTGGGAAATTTAATGCAGTGAGCGATTCTGAGAGGGATGAAGAAGCCTTTACTCTTCTCCATTTCAGGAAAAGTATGTGTAATATTAGCAAACTTAAAGGAATAATTAAAATACCCGTGTGGTTTCAAGTCACTTGAGCAGTTTAAATCCCAGAGAAAGAAAAGGTGTTTTAGAACAGGTTTCAAATGCATATGCCTACAGGGGCCAGAGAGATAGCTGTCAGGAGTGATACACCTGAGTGGCAGGGACTAGCCAACTTAGAGCACAAGCCTCTTCTAAAGCCATTCATAATCACAATTCTTTAAAACACTGAGCTGGACAAATAAAATGTCTATATTGGCTAAATTCTACATAGGGTCAGAAGACAGTTACTTCTGTATTCAACCCCTCATTTCACAAGTGCAGAAATAAATACAAGAACATTTAAGTGGCATGCCTAATGGATATCACTAATCAATGGTCAAGCTGGGATCAGAAGGTGGTATTCTTCCTACGATGGGTGTAAAATTAATACTAACTCCCTTTAAGAACTATGTGTAGCCCGGACATTCAGAAATGCTTCCAAATATTTTTAATGCATTTATAGTCCCTGAAGGGGAGCTTTTTTGGAATAATAATTTCCATAAATTAATCCTTCTCTTTGTAAAATAGTATATTAATACCAAGTTGACAAGAAATTTCAGTGCTTCCCAAATAGTACTTCAACCCTAGCTGTTTAAAAAGGCCATGTGGGCTTTTTCAAAAGCGTCTTGATTCCATTCTTGCAAACTTAGCCCCTCTAAATATACCTCCACAAGGACAGTGCATTGATTATGCAAATGAATTCACTGTTTTTCTAGGTCACAGCAGGCCTGCTTCTGTATAGAATGTGCCAGCAGGAATATCAGGGGGTTCCTGCTGCCAGAATGTAAATGGCTTCTACTGACAACACTTGACTGGAGATGAAAGATGTTATATAACTCTTATCTTCCTACTCACTTAAAAGAGCTATGATCTGAGACAATGTTCTCCCACTCTGGAAATAATAGTCACGTTGACTTCCAGGCTAGATGAGTTAGAAAGTTATGGGCTAAAATTTATTCCTCCTCTTCTGTTATTAACTCCGCATGGTCTTTTAAACTGTTTGGGTTTCAAATTCCTCAATTGAATAATTGTGTTTATTTTTAAGTGGTGATAGGGGGTATGTATTTAGCTATTACGCTTGTTAACATTCCCAGAGAGGACTTGATCAAATAATGCTGGATGTTTGGTTTCATCAGATGTTAAACAAGACCAGCACCATTATTACTTACCTTAAGGTCTTCAGGAAGGCTTCCCATGTGTTCTTTAGTGCTAAAAGAATACACTAGAATTCTAATATAAAGAAAACACTTCATTATTCCAGTTTCTTTTATATCATGGGTCAAAATATATCCTCTCTATATATGGATTTCCATGTGTACTCAATTTATCTCTGTAACAGGAATGCTCATACACAGTGGTTATCTTTGTTATTTGGGAAGAAATATACTATCTTGAAAGCAATTCTAGTAAATTGCATAAGCAATGGGCATGGATGAAGAACAAGTAGGATCCAGAGCTGGTTCTGCTACTTATCTACTCTGGGACACTGGACACACTCCAAACCTCACTAAGGCTCAATTATCTCTATAAAAAATAATCAAAATGGCATAAAAAAGGACTTTGTAAACCAAAAGTGACTGCACAAATGCAAGATAGTATTGTTATGGTGATAGTATAATAGTTGAAAAGCAGTGAGCTTAACATTAACATATTTTGCTGTTCCTTCCTTCTGACTTTTTTCTCATCTTCCTTTGGGAAAAATTTGGAAGCGAACGTTTTCTGGAAGAACTTGCATTCACAGCACAATCAAGACATGTCCTATTTCTTTAAAGTAACATCTTTCTTTTTATGTGATGCTTTACAGTTTACTCTGTACTTTGACAGATATTTCATTTGATATTTATTTAGTACTCAAAGTCACTGTTGTTAATTGCATTATTAATCTTCTTGAATGTGGCTGGACAACTATGACTGCAGAATTCTTTCCTATATACTTTTTCCATGGATGTCTGTTATCCAGCTTGTGTGCTGACCATGCTTCGAGTACACCATAATCTCTGAGTCAGCACCCATAAAATTTGCAGATGTTTACTGATGTGTCCACTAACTTTTTAGTTTCTGCATTATGTTTAATAAAATAAACATGGATTTTGGATATAAAGAGACTGATTTTAAAATTCAACCCTACTAAGCTATGTGACTTTGGGCAAATCATTTTTCCTCTCAGAGCCTCAGTTTCCTAACTCTAAGCAGTGAGCATTTTATCTACTGCATATGGCTGTTATGGGGAGGGAATGGTAACAAAACCTAAGTAGAGCTCTGTACTCAAGGCCTAGTATAAAGAAGAAATGCAATAACTGCTTACGCTCTTTTGTCTTTATCTTTTTCTTAGTTAACTCCTTATTTTCCTGATTTTCCTATTCTATTGCTTCTGGAAATGACTGTCTGTTCTCTAGGGAACTTTTTAATCTTCTTCTTGACTGTACAGGAATTCTACATTTACCAAGTGTAAGATTCAGAGAGCAACTATTATGGGAAAGTGCAGTGGAAGAGCACAGGATGAAGAATCAGGAGTACTAGCTGTGGGGAGTGTATGTTCTAGGGCAAGTCACTTCCACGTACGATTATCCCCTCCCAAGTGAATGAGGATGTGAATATCTGTCCTACTAACTCAGAGGTTGTTTGTTAGGCTCAAATAACAAAATTGTATGGAAATATTTTGAAACATCTAAAATAAAATTGAGATGTGAAAAAATATGATTGTGATGTTCATTGCTTTGCAAATCTGAAATATATCATAGAAGATTAAAGGAGCTTTCTTAAGATACCACAGCAAGGCAAAAGGGCAACTTTGTGGTCTGCTTTCCAATCTAGTTTTATTTGGGGATACTTCTCCTTCAGTGTCACTAAAGCCACCAAAGCCCCCTGGCATTTTAAACTTTTGGTAGAGGTAATGATAAATTGATCCAGGATGTCTCAGAATTCTTATTGAAGTGGCATTAATGATTGGAATAAGGAATTCATTCGCAGTCAAAGATTTGGTAGAGCCATTGATATTTGGGGGAAAATTATATGTCTCTTTCATCTTCAAAGTAGTTTGCAAATAAAAAATTAAACTCCATCAAGGAAATTTGTGTTATAACTACAGAAAATGTGTGTTTCCTCTGAAACAAAGTACTGGCACCAGAATTAGAACCAAGGAATTCACATATATGAGTCTGATGTGTAGACTTCAGGACCATCTCAAAGAGTTAATCTTGAGACTCTCTCCCTAGTTTAATAGATTACAGTTTTGACCTTTGCCTGCATATATGAAGTTTGACATCAGCTGCAGTTGAAAGCCTTGAGGAAATCAAGAGACGCTTGCTCAGATAGGATATAACAATTTTCAATTCAAGATGAATCACTGACAAGTCTCTACAAGAGAGAAACTCTGCAAACTACTGGCTAAGGCTGAGCCCACCAAAATTCAATGAAGGTTGCACTTCAGTTTATCTTTCTTTTCAGAGTATGAGTACATATGTGTTTGTTTTCACTTTTACCCACTCATGTCCCCGTCTGTGAACTCCTATTTACTAGAAGGGATTTTGGCAGAACAAAGGTGTCAAAAAGACATTCAGAAAGGCAGACACAATATTAGTAGAACACATAATGGGAGTTAGCTGCATGAGTCAGGAAAAGAGATTTTAGTTATTAAGTCCCAGAAAATTTCTTCAATTGAGGAAAAATAAGGATGGGATAAAGAAAAAAGATGAAAACAGCAATTCAAGGTTAATAAAATATAAGACTCCTTGGTTCTGAGACAATTTTAGTTGTCACTTGGGACTTGAGTTCATTGAAAGTGCTTATATTCACCAATGACCTATAAGTTAAAGAGCATGGAAAAAGAGTAAAGCAAGTCCCTTTGTGGTTATGAGGCCTGGTGGTGCCATTTTTTTTTAAATAAATTCTTTCATGTACTCATTCACTAAACGTTGGTTGAGTAATACAATAGTCATGTTCATGTGTCAACTTGGCTAGCTTAAGGTGTCCGTTTGTTTGGTCAAGCAAGCTTTGACCTGACTGTTACTGTGAGATAGTTCATGGTTTAAATCCACAATCATAATCAGTTGATTGCATCTATGGCTTATTATATGTGCAAATAACAAAGGATATTGCCTTCAATCTGTTTGGAGAAGTCTCATCCAAACAGTTGAAGGCCCTACAAGGAGAACTGATAATTTCAGCAAGCAGAAAGAAGAATTTCTACCTCTCCTTCAGTCAGCCAGGTATTCCTGGGGATTCATCAAAGCCTTTATCAGATTTCCCAGCTGTGACCTGACCTATGGAATTCAGATTTACCCATCCCCACAGTCACATGAGCCAATTCATATAACAAATCTCCTAATCTCATTATACTTACATAGTACATATACCTATACCTATGCATATATGCAATGTGTTTCTAAGAACAAATAATTTAGTTCCAAATATGTTCAAAGTCTTTTGTACTGAGGTTTTTCAAACTCTTCTCTTGACAGCTTCACTTGGGTTTCCCAAGCTTTGATTGGCCAGACCACTAAACAGTCTTCAAAGCACTGTTCCTTTCAGGCCTCCAACACTCAAGATTGTCTTTATGCAGAATCTTCTCCTTGGTGTTGCCCTAAATTACCAGTGAGTGTCCTTTGCTAAAAGCATCTTCTATATCACTCTGCCATAGGGAAAAACAGAGGCCTGGGCCTCATACCTTGCTGTCTGTAGAGCAAAGAAAATGCCTTTTATTTTTTAACCTTAAGAAATAAGCTGGATACTAACATGACTGGCTGACAAGCAAAGCCTGTTGCTTTCATGCAGAGGAAAGGCTAGGGTGTACAATCAAACAAGAATCAAAAGTAGTGAAGCAAGCAAGGGAGGTGATTCATACAGAAGTGGGTCTTCATCAGGGAATGTATCCCACAGGGACATTTCTTGTATAAAATAACTTGATGCTGTGTGCATGATGCTGGTGAATGACCATGGTACAAAAGTCTCATCTTTAAAATGTGTCCTGTACTTCATGATCCTGGACTATATGTATATCTCTCCTGTCAGTTCTGTTTACCTGGAGAACCCTGACTCATACAAGTATCTATTATGTGCAAGGTACCCTTCTAACAAAGAGACTGTATTGGAGACTATGGTGAGATAATTATGTTCACATTGCCACTGGATTCAGTTCTTTTGAGGTGGGATTACCTGACTTCCCAGATGTTTCTACTCCATCAGGCCCTAATTATCCTGCTCATTCCCATCTTCTGTAGCCGAAAGTTAAAAACAGGATTTGGGTAAGAGTGATGGGCAGGGTGCTGCTTTTTGTTGGGCTAATGGAAGAGGGCTTTGGAATATAATTCAGTGTGTGTGGGGAGAGGGGGAGGTGGGAAGGGTAAGGAGATGCACTTCTAGCATTATCAGACAAAAAATAAGTTAAAGGAAGGAATACAAATCTCTTATATAGCCCTGGTCAAGTTTTTCTGGCAGGTATCTAACTCTCTCCGTGCTATCTTTGTTTGCTTGTTTTTATCTATTTTAGAGAAAAGATTTTGGGGGTGGTTTAAGTGTGTAGGGGATTCCAACATGAGGTTTTCTTCACCCAGTTGCCCCAAGATTCACCCTCTCATTTAGCCAGTAGCAGCAGTTAGACTATGCAATTTACAAAGTGTATGATGGACATTTGTATGTGACAATTTTTGAGGAAAGGGATAGAGATTTTGCAAAAGTATATGATAGTAGAGGAAGAAGATATGGGAGAGTTGAGCGTACTGAGAGAAGAAAAGTTTTCATGTAAGAGACGATCTTTGGGAAGAAAAAGTAGATAAGGTTCAAAGGAGAAATTGAAGAACTGATTTATATATGGTCAGGCAAAAATGCTGAAATGAATTTGCTTGTAGAGGCAAAATTAGTCAATATCTTATTGGACAATAAATTGTAATATTTGGCTTATTGTTTCAAATAGGAGGATTTCAATATTAGCTATACAGGACAAAATTCGTTTGCATAGCTATGAATAGAAATCATTTGCCATAGACATGAACCATTTGCAACTTAAATTTTATAATTTAACATCTAAATTTACAGAATGTAAAATGGGCTAGTAAATAGAAAATTAAGCAAAGTTGCATACTCCTATAAAATCAGATTGTCTTTGAAGGATTGTTAGACAACCAGCAAATCACTAAAAAGTAACCCAGTGATGTCTGCTGCCCACTTCCAAGCTTAGAATTTTCCTTAATCTTAGACAAGAGGGACAACTGTTTTATTTTGATTTTTCCTCTGTCCTATATGTCTGCCTGGCCTTGACATTAATAAAAAAAATAGCTTAGATCTTAAAGAAAATTCAGAATATATGCTCACATTGGGAACAATATCCAATCTAGAATTGGGAAGGTAATACCCCCTTTGCATCATGGTCATCAGCAGCATCTGAAGGAAAGTTGATTTCTTTGACTTTCCCTCTCCCAAGAGAATAATTATCAACATATCCTATAGGACAAAATAAATTGCCCTTTTGCATGGTTTCATGATGCAGGACACAGATTTTCTTAGTGACCTAATATAGCATTACTAGAAGGCATTATTCATTATCTAGATATTCTTTAGTCTATTCTATATATTCTTTATATTAAAGTACCTTGGCTGTTTTCTTTTTATCTTTTAAATGAGACACTGTCTCTTATGGATTCTTTTTCCATGAATTTCCATCACCCTCACTGAAGGCATGATATTATTCTGGATTTTGGTAGAGAATAATATAGTGAAACTTCCAGGCTATAAATCTACCTGAGTGAGCACAAGGGTATTGTGGAAAATTATAAAGAAATAGAGATCACAGGAAGAGATCTATTTGGGCCAGACTAGGATAAAGTGATTCGGTACAGCAGCTGGCCACAGGGAATGTGTTAGGCCATTCAAAGCAATTTGGAAAACAACAACACATAAGCAAATCAGATGGAATTTAGGAAATATTCAATGGTAAGAAGTTCAGTTCAACAACCAGGGACTCTTGAAAAGATTCTATTTACAAATCAGGCAGATAGGAGAGATCTGACCATCTGTGGGTTCAGGGAACAGGATTCAGTTTCTTGGAGGAAGGCTGTAAAGATCTAATTCACTTAGTTTAGAGGGAGCACTTAGCAGAATAACCAAGTTTAAAACCAGATGGCTTCACAGAGGAATTCAACCTAACATACCAAGAAAGCTTTACTTCAATTCTGCTGAAAATCTTCCAAAAATTGAAGAGGAGAAAACACTCCCTAATTCATTCTACAAGGTCAGCATCACCCCATACCAAAGCGTGATAAAGATTCCACAAAAAAAGAAAACTACAGATCAATACCTCTTATGAATATAGACGCAAAAATTCTCAACAAAATAGTAGCAAACCAAATCCAACAGCATATTAAAAGAATTATGCACCATGATCAAGTGGACTTTATCCCTGGTATGCAAGGTTGTTTCAACATAAGAAAATCAATTAATGTAATACACCACATTAACAGATTGAAGCAAAAATATCATATGATCATTTAAATTGATGCAGAAAAGACACTTGATAAAATACAATACTCTTTCTTGATAAAAACACTTAGAACACTAGGAATAGAAGGAGACTTCCTCAACATAATAAAGGGTATATATGGAAAGTGCACAACTCACATCCTACTTAATGGTAATAGACTGAAAGTGTTCCCTCTAAGACAAGGATGCCAGAGCAATTAGGCAAGAAAAAGAAATAAAAGGCATCCAAATTGGGAAGGAAGAGGCAAAACTTTCCTTATTTGCTCATGATATGGTCCTATCTATAGCAAATCCTGAAAAGTCCACAACAAAGCTCTTTGAGCTAATAAGTGAATTCAGCAAAGTGGCAGGGTACAAGAGCAACACCCCAAAAATAAAAAATGTCTCTATACGTAACTAAATGAAAAATCAAAAGAAGAAATCAAGAAAAAAAATTCCATTCACAACAGCATCTAAAAGAATCAAATATCTAGGAATAAATCTAACCAATCATGTTAAGGACTTGTACACAGAAAACTATAAAACATTGCTAAAAGAAATTAAAGGCATAAATACATACATAAATGCATACAAAGAAGGACATTGCATGTTCATGAATTGGAACCCTAAATATAGTTAATATGTCAATACTACCCCAAGCAATTTATAGATTCAATGCAATCTCAATCCAAATTCCAACAGCCTTCTTTGCAGAAATGAAAAAGCCAATCCTCAAATTTCTATGGAAGGGTAAGGATCCCCGAAGAGCCAAAGCTATCTTGAAAAAGAAGAATAAAGCTGGAAGACACACACTTCCTGATCTTAAAACTTATTACAGAGCCACAGTAATCAAAACAACATGATACTGGCATAAGAACAGACATTTAGACCAATGGAATATAATTGAGAGATCAGAAATTAACATTCACATTTATGGCAACCTGATTTTTGACAAGGTGGCACAAACTACTCAATTGGGAAAGAAAAGTTTCTTCAACAATGGTGCTGGGAAAACTGGATCTCTATTTGCAAAAGAAATTGAAAAATAAAAATTAAGGAGAATCCCTACTTCACACCATATATACAAATTAACTCAAAATGGATCAAAGACCTAAAAATAATAGCTAGAACTATCAAACTTCTCAAAGAAAATGTAGGGAAGCATCTTCAGGACCTTGTGCTAGGCAATGGTTTCTTAGCCTTTATACCCAAAGCACAAACACAAAAGAAAAAATAGATAAATGGGACCTTATCAAAATTAAAAACTTTTGTTCCACAAAGGATCTTATGAAAGTAAAATGGCAACCTATACAATGGGAGAAAATATTTGGAATCCACATATCCAACAAATGATTAATATCCAGAATATATAAAGAAATCCTTCAAAAAAGAATCCAATAAAAAACAGACAAAAGACTTGAATAGATGTCTGTCCAAAGGGAATACACAAATGGCCAGAAGACACATGAAAAGATGCTCAGCATCATTAGTTATTTATCAGGGAAATTCAAATCAGAAACACAATGATATACATTTTCACAACCATTAGAATGGCTGTAATTAATAAAACAGAAAATAACATGTGTTGGAGAGGATGTGGAGAAATAGGAACACTCATTCATTGCTGGTGACAATGTAAAATGGTGCAGCTGCTGTAGAAGACAGTTTGGTGGTTCCTCAGAAGGCTAAGATAAAACTACCATAAGACTCAGCAATCCCACTACTAGGTATATACCCAAAAGAATTGAAAGCACAGACTTGAACAGATATTTGCACACCGATGTTCATAGACGCATTATTCACAATTGCCAAAAAATGTAAACAACCCAAGTGTCTACCAACTGATGAATGAATAAATAAAATGTGGTATATATACACAATGGAATATTATTTACCTGTAAAAAGGCCTGAAATCCTAATACATGTGGCAACATGGATGAACCTTGAAGACATTATGTTAAGTGAAATAATCCATACACAAAAGGATTAATAATATATGATCTTCCTGATTTGAAACAGTTAGAATAAGCAAACTCATAGTCAGAATCTAGAATATAGGTTACCAGAGGATGGGGTGAGGCCAGGGAATGGGAAGTTGAGGCTTAAAATATACAGGATTCCTACTTGGAATGTTAGAAATGTTTTGGTAATGGATGGTGGTGGTGGTAGCACAACATTGTAAATGCAACTAACAGCTCTGAAATGTGTATCTGAATATGATTAAAAGAGGAAATGTCAGATTGTATATATGATAACAGAATAAAATTCTTTTTAGAAAATCTGTGGAACTACACTACACAAACAGTGAACCCTAAATTAATCCATGGACTTTGTATTAGTCAGCCAAAGGGGTGCTGATGCAAAATACGAAAAATTTGTTGGTTTTGATAAAGGGTAATTATTTGGGGCAGAAGCTAACAGTTGCCAGACCATAAAGCATAAATTACTTCCCTCACCAAAGTTTATTGCTAAGTGTTGGAGCAAGATGGCTGCTGATGTCTGCAAAGGTTCAGGTCCTGGGTTCCTTTCTTCCCAGGGTTTGTTTCTCTTCGGGCTCAGCTGCTCTGCTCTCTCCATGTGTTTACTCCCTGGGCTCTAGCTCAAAACTCCAAACTTCCTTCTCTGCAGTGCAATTTCTTTGTGAGTCCCCACCCACCAAGGGGGCGGGGACTCAACGTCCTACTGATGTGGCCCAATCAAAGCCTCAATCATTATTTTATCAAGTAAAAGTGAATCTAATATAATCTAATATGCCCAGAGCAACAAACAAGTTTACAAACATAATCCAATATCTATTTTTTGAATTCATAAACAGTATCAAACTGCTACAGACTTTAATAGTGCAATTATAAAAATGTGGTGTCATCAATTGTAAAAAATGTTCCACACCAATATAAGTTGTTGTTTTTGGTGTAGTATATGGGAATCTTGTATTTCATGCATGATTGTTCTGTAACCCATAATTTCTCTAATTAAAAACAACATTAAGTTATTAAAAATAAGATTTTATATTTTAGTACCATTTTATAGATTTTAGATCACTTTCACAACCTTTTAATCCCCAATCCACTGTAAATGAATCTTCCACTTTTTAGATGATGAAATGGAAGTGCAAAAAGGTTCATTAACTTTCCCAAGCTCAAAACACTAATAAATTTTGATGGTAGAACCAGAAATGGGCCTTCTTTGTCCTAACCATGCCATGGGTATTTGTGATTCGTAGTATAAGAGAATGTTGAAATGGAATTAAAAAAATAATTCAGTTGTACTTGTTTCATCTAATTCGATATAGTTTTTGTAGCTAAAAATAAGGTATGAAATGGCATGATGATACGGATTTTAATAAAAGACAGAAGATAAGATTATTAAAGGATTTGGATGCATCTGTTCCTGAAATAAAGCTCAAATTTAAGACTCAGTCTCTGTAAAGGTTGTTTGTTTCTAGGCATTACAGTTGAATTTTATATAGTTTGTACAAGCTCAATTATGGTTATGGAGCTTGATGAGTTAATGTCTCTCAATAGATAAATATCAAACAGTAGGTTAATACTACATTTCTATTAATCTCTAAATTAAAATGGTGGTAGATGTAGTGGTTATATTAAATGCCAAGAAATGTATGTCAGGAAATAATACAATCATAAAGCAATGCATATTCGGGCTTCTCCATTATTAATTGATAACTATTACTGGTACATTGAACCAGCTGATTTTCACCCCTACCAGACTCAACAAACATTCACCTTTAAGCTTCAACACCTCCTACTTACTTTACAGAGTCCCATGTTTCTCTTCAGAGACTAGCTACTTGTTTTTTTCAGAGAAAGTTGTCACCATCTTTCTTGAAGAGCCAGCTGCATCTTGGCAGCATCTCTCCTTTAGTAATCTCAACAGGAAACCCTGTTATCTCTTTTGACCTCATGACTCAAACTGACCAGACGTCCCAAAAGATATGGTTTCACAAATTAAGTTTATTTTTCCTGTAGCTTTCTTTATTCCCTTTTAAAGCTTCTTTCTCTTAGAGCTATGTACGTAGTCCATTCTGTCAACTAACTTCTGGTGCATTTATTCCCTACTCCTTAGCATTACATGCAAAACCGTATTTATCAATCAGGTTATGAACAGTCTTTCTATACTGGGAGTGCCTCCCACTCTCTGAGTCCTCTCATTGAATTTGTAATCAAGTCTCATTGATTATACTTTGAACTTTCTTCTCTTCTCTGTCTCCTCATTATGCTTCCCATTGCCACAACCTTAGATCAAACCTTTATCATAATGTTTGCATGAACAATAATAGCAGACTGTTCACTGGTCTCTTTGTATCATATTTTTTGCCTCTTTCATTATATCTTTAACTTGCCTTTGGGGTTATGATTCCAAAATATTAATTATGACACAATCAATCTACACAGGGTCATTTTGTATTCTCAGGATTCAAATTACATCAAAGTCTGTATTTTTAACATGTTTGATCCAGCAAAGATTGTTCAAATATCTTTGTCATTATGAATAATATTTTTCTGGCTATAAATGTAACAAATACTCTGTAGACAATGCAGAAACACATAAAAATATATTAAAATTACTCCAAATACTATAATTCAGAGATAGCCACTATTTTAAAATTATTATATCTTTTTTCAATCTACACATTTTTGTAAAACAAATGAGCCCAGCATAATCATGGTTGGGATGAAGTTGTTCTACAAATAAATGAAGCAAATGCTATTCAACTTACTTTGAAGAAAAATACATTTAGCTTGCTTTTTTTTCTCCCTATTTCAGTAAGAATGACAACTTAACTCTAAATTCATTCACATTTAAACAAAATAATTTTCAACGTTAATTTATCACTTTTGTCATTCAAAAAGCATTTATTCCCACTTTCTATGTGTAGCACATAGTAGAAGCATAGAACGGATTCTTGTTCTGGGGGACTTACAGTCTAACCCGGGGAGTGCCGAGAAGAAAACAAGTTCTTTTAAAACAAATTAGAATGACACCAGGTAATAAGACAGAAACAAAGTGTTCCAGTGTTTCTGAAGAAGAAATTGCTTTCTATGGGGGTCATGAAAAATGTCACGGATGGGTAGCAGCTGAGCTGAATTTTGAAACGTGGGTATACATGTGGATGAACTATTAAAACAAAAGAATAAAGAAAGGAAAGCCATCAGAGTCTTTGGGGAAGAGCTGTAGTATAGAGTGTGTGATGAGATGTAGTGCAAGATAAAGGGGTGGAGGATGGATCTTGTTGAAGCAAATGAGAAACTTGAAATAAAGGATTACATATTTTCTTGTTACTTGGAAGAGTAGGGAATCCTTGGGGATTTCTTTTGAGGAAAATAACAAAATTATGGTAGTGCTCTAGGGAGATACATTCAGCAGCAGTGTATAAAATGGGGGGGGGGG
>JAQZBX010001789.1:0-33479 GCA_029593785.1 Cabassous unicinctus | reverse complement strand
CCAGAAGGATGGGATGTCCTGAAGATTTTTTTTAAAAAGGGAGATAGGGGAGGAGAATTTTAACGGAAGAAGACTTTGATTTCAGACATGAGGATTTTAAATATTAATTGACTCAACAAGGAGACATTTTCCAGTACAGGATTCAACCTACTTTTATTTTCAGAACTTTTTTTTTATTACTTTGGCTTAACTATTCCTCCTTGAAAAGGAAATTTAGGCCATTTGTCACTGTCATTCTAATTTCCTTTTTTCACATTATGCTCTTACCTCTAAGATATTTATATCCTCTAATCATGTCCTCCCTCTTTAGAGTGCATGTGGTTGGTTCTCATAGTCCCTTCCCCTGGGACCTGCCCTGTAATCTGTATTGTTTTGACAGCCCTCACTGATCTGGCTAACCATGTATCATCCTGTAAGTATAACCTTGCTGAGACTCTGCTGTCTGTGTGTGCTGGAAGGGCAGATATTCACCTAGAAGAGGCATACTTGAAATCAGATTTCAATAACTATTTTGCATTGTACTTGGTGAGGATGGGTAGCAGGGTACATTACAGGTTCTTTGAAATTATTTGGTTTGGAAATCAAAACTCAAAACTTGGACAAGCTGCCATTTCCTGTTAATGAGTGATATATCAAGGTTAAGTAAAACATAGCTTATTTGTATGGTGTGTGAAATGACCTTGTTCCCTCTACCTATTTAAAGGGACTTCTCAAAATAAAATATTGGTTGCAATCCAAAGATAGTTCCAAACTGAAATATAATTGTCTTTGCCCTGCATAAAGATACACAATACAAAAGTGTTTTTTATAATAGGATCAAGGTGATTCTAGTGGTGATTTCAGTTTTGTTTCTTCATACTTTATAATAACAATATGCTAGAGGAAAGAGTGGTTGGAGATAGTGCAAATTTGGTCTCTATGTTATGTTTCCTTCCAAGGTTTTCTGTCTTAATCATCAACAGTAACTGTGAGTGCTTTTGTTTCAAGGAACAATGGAAACTGGCACTGATATATCTGGGATTTGTTCATTCTTTAGAGCTTAAAAGTTCAAAAAACCCATATGACAGAGCATTATAATGACATTCCAGCTTTCCAGAGTCTCTGTATATAATTCTGGACCTTCCATATTCTCTTTTAAAAGGGCTTCTATCCTCAAACCAGTGATTTTTAAATAATGTGGTCTGGATTAAATCCCCCCTCTTTACAATACCAATGATTAATTATCCATCTCTTCACTGTGTCACGTCCTCCAATCCATGTGCTGTTTTTACTGCTTTGCTGCTATCTGCAACCCCACTGAGTCAAGGCTGTCTGAATCACCAGCATGGCAGGACTTATACTGGGTAGAATGTGCATCAGACAGAAGGTCAGGAAGACTGTGTCAGACTTGCACGAGTCTCTCAGCAAGTAATTCTAAAATATTTGGATTGGTAAAGAGTTTTCCTTGTTTCTGGTACCAACAATAACCCTCTTCATCACTGGGGGAAAAAAGTAAAGAGAAATGGGATAAAGTAACAAGAATAGCATGTCCTTACCTTTTCACAGCTATTGATATGGAAAGAAAAAGTTTTAAAGAACCACAAAATTGTTTTATATTGCTTATATTAAAATAAAAAACAATAATCCTTTTGAACCACTTTATGACTTGCTTTGATTCCAACTTTTGACTGTTTACTTTTTTTAGACTCACAGATCCCAGTTAACAAACTCAGTCCAGGTTTCCTGACTGGTCTATTATTCTTACATTGACTTTGTATTCATAAAACCACTATTCCATAAATAGGATATTAAAGTAAGGATATGTACTATAGCTAAACATAAATCTACATAAATATAGGTGAGAAACTCTTTCCAAGAATGCAATGTTGAAAAAATTAATTTTTCTTCTGCTTTTTAAAAAATTATTGATACAGACAGGCAAATTATATCTATTAGTATTCTTCCAAGTACCATATTATTTATTTGCTGGGATTTTTGACTCTTGAGATATCAGGAAAAGCAATGGTAAAGACAATCTACAAACTTAAGATAGTATTTCTTCAGAAGTCATCAACTGGGTTAATTGTTTTACCAATTAATGACCCAATATTTAAATACCATTCTTACCATGATTGATAATTCTCATCAGAAGTAAAAAGTAAGTGAGACATTATTGAAATGTGGTTGAGAAAACATGCAAGGCAGAAAAAAAAAAACTATTCCACCCTACAAAATGATTCCTGGATCTTCTTTGCATTGGTTGCCAGAAACTGACTGGAGCTGAATATTGGTAAGTACACAAATTATCAAGATATTTACCTTGTGTATTAAACTCATTTGTGATTTATTCTTCTTTTCCTCATCTTTTATTTGAAATTTATTTTAAATTGAGTTTAACTTATATTGTTTGTAGGTGTTTTTAAACCTTGTCTTGGATCTAGGTGTAGGATAAATATATAAAATTAAAATATTTATTTACAAAGGTAAATTTTCCATAATATACATTTTAAAAATTTCTAAACAATGCCCTACAAATACTAAAACTTTGCAGAAAATTAATGATGTGTGTAAGTTTATTGACACTTCTTAATTTTTCTGTAAAGTAACAATATAAGATTCTAGATCTTGAGATTCCAGGATGGCATCGGGATTTAATTCCAGGCCTGGCCAAAGACCCAGTAGAATCTTTCAACCTTTTTATACTGGGCATAGGATGTTCATAGCCAAAGCCCAAATCAGGTAAGCCAAAGGGGCCATAGTGAGGAGAAAGCTTCACTGAATATTTCAGAAACTTAAGCAAAATATGTTCCTTATTGATGGGTTTCTCATAACACCTTTTTTTTCCCCCCAGCTATTTAGGAGCTGCCCAGTCAGCTCAATAACATTTACTGAGTGTCCAAAAACTGTACATCATTGTATTTGGGTTTTGTTGTGTGTCTGAAAAAGTCAATTTTTGTCATGGCTTGTTTAAAATAACATAAAATGTGGGGCTCAGTTATCAACTCAAAGTGACAGATGTCTCCTGAAATTTTAGACAGTTCTATAATGCTAAGTGTTAACAAAAGAGCTGTATTTTTCTGTGGAAAGTTGGTGGAGAGCATTTCTTCCCACATTATCTCCTTGAATATACTATTTGTGGTAGATTGCCACAGTTCTTTGCAGTTCCTCCCATCAGGAGATGAAGTCTATTTCTTTACCTTCTTGAATCTGGACTGACCTTGTAACTTGCTTTGGCCTTGAGAAAGCAATGGAAACCAAGTTCTGTAGGTCTGAACCTGAATTTCAGGAATATTTTCACATTTCTGCTGACTTTCCTGGTCCCCTGAAACCACACATGTGAGCAAGTCATCTGCTAGAGGATAAGAGATACAAGAGCAAAGAAGAACTTTCCCAACTAAGACTATCATATAGCCAGCCTTTAGGTGATAATAAACTATCTGCAGACCATGAATATCTGTAGGAAAAAATGATCTAGCCAGGGTCAGATTAACAAAACTGTCCATCTGACCCATAGATTAATAAGCAATAGATGACTTTAGCTTTAAATCATTATGTTTGGAGTGGTTTATTATGTGACAATGGTAACTGATCGCATCGCTCTCAGATCCTCTGAATACGACCTCTTTTCAGTTCAACTCTTCTCTCAACTCCATAATGAAATTGTGATGTAGAAGTTGGAAATGAGCCTTCATAAACTTGGAGGTAGTTTATGTGAAAGGGAACCCTCTAGGCCTAAGTGAGGGGACATAGAATACAAGCATTGAAACTTGCTATTTTAAAGTGGATGAAACAATCTAGGGAAGAACTTTTCTGGTTTCTCAAAACAAACTGCCTTAAAATTGTCTTAAGACAGCTGAAATTAAAATTTCCAGAAAAAAGCATTTCCATCCTTTGCTTTTGTTACCTGCTCTAGTTTTTAATAAACTTTACCTTCAAGACCTTTGTTCTGTGTCTTCACCAAAATCCCCCCTTTGGATTTTAAACTCATATTCTTATGTTTTCTTCCAGGAGTGAAACTCCTTGACTTCAAGGGCCCAAGATTCCATCAATTGCTCTGCACGTGCAATTATCAGCACTAAGGAATCGTTCGTGAATTTCCTTACTGCATAGGTCTTTATTTTGTGCTTACTTATAATAATAAGAAAGAATAATAACAGCGAAACACTGTAATGAGTTTTTAATACTTGTAGCACTGAATCTGTCTTAGTTACTGAAATATACTAGAGAAATTCAGAGATAACACATCTCCTGAGTATAAGGAAAGCACGTTTACCATAATTAAACATACCAAGAAGAATGTTCTTTTGTATGAGTGAATATTTGCCTAGATTTTCCAGCTTTATTGGAAGGCATCTAGAAATATGCCTTCCTGGTTCACAGGAGACAGAAAAAGAGCTGGCTCCTAGAAAACAAATATAACCTATTTGCAAGTTTATTTCAATATTCCTTGAGCCTCTTTTTAGCAGCCTTCATCACAATTGGTCTCAATATCCATGTGCCATTCTCAGTTCAGTGCCTAAACTTGTATAATCCACCTAGAACTACTCTCCACTGGAAGAGCTCTACAGATTACGTTACTCCTTTTGCTGCTGCAAGACTTTTCCTGCAATCTAATTTCTAATGATCTGGTAAATTTATTCATACCAATTGTATTGATGTGATAACTTTAAGTTACCTTCTTTTTTAGAGAGATACCATATTTATAGTTGTTTGAGGTCTTCAACTCCTAAATCTGAAGGAGGAGCTAATTAGTGATGAGAACTTCCTGTGCTGTGCATTTGTTCAGGGAGCCCATTAACATCTCTTACTTTTCGATTACCTGCCTTCTGCATATTTACATAAGACCCCTTTTGGAGAAAATCCTCCTTTTCTCTCTTGCTATATTCTAACCATATCAGTGGCTCATTCTATTTTTATTTTTTAAACAATTTATTGAAGTATATCATTCAAACATGAACATACATAAGCAATAAGTATTCAGTAAACATTGTGAACTTACAAAACAAACATGCATAACATCATACAGGGCTCCCATACATCACCCCACCACAAATACTTTGCATTGTTGTGAAACATTTGTTAAGAAATTATGAAAGAGCATCGTCAAAGTATTACTACTAACTATAGCCCGTATCTTGCTCCCCTGTGCTTTTAAGGATTTATTTATTTACTTTCACCCATTTTTACTGCCTACCCCCCCACTCCCATTTTTGCTGTTTTGTGTCCATTCACTGGGCAACTCTCTGTGTCTGTTTCCTGCTCTCTCTTCTCACCCTTCTCCTCCTGTCTTCACTGGGATTCGATCCTCAGAACCTCCAATGTGGGAGAGAAGCATCCTACCACCTGCGCCACCTTACTTCCTGGTTTTTCGGCACGTCTCATCTTGGCTCTCCTTTGTGTCACTCTCCTGTTATGTCATCATCTTTTTGCATGGCTCACAAGGGCTGGCAGTGCACCCATTCGCGGGGCCTGACTGCATACCCATGCGCAGCACCTGGGGGGCTCACCTGCTTGTAGAGCCTGGCGGCACCCCTGCGCATAGGGCCTGATGGCACACCTGTTTGCAGGGCCTGGCGATGCACCCATGCACGGTGCCTGGGGGGCTCAACCACTTGCGGGGCCTGATGGTGCACTGGTGCGTGGGGTCTGGCGGCCTGAGTGCCTTCTATATTTTTCTTTTTAAAATTTTTACAGGGAGGTCCCGGGGATCAAACCCAGGTCCCTCCATATGGGAGACAGACACCCAACCAGTTGAGCTATATCCATTCCCCTGCTATATCTCTTGAGGTTGACCAAAGATACCTATAGTTACAATCATTTCCCATACAGGATGGTCATATAATTAATCAGGCTTAGTTTATCACCAGCATTCTAAAAACCGGACCTAGGGAGAAAAATTAAGTCTGGGGACATGTGCATGGTTTCTAATATAGTGAATGTTTAGCCTACCCTGATTATCACAAAATCAGGATGCCGAGAATATTCATACTCAGTGTCTCATTCTTAACTGTAAGTAGTTCAAGTCCTCTGCATACCTTTTATATACTCTTTCTATAGCTGGTGGCTGGGTAAGGAAGAAGGGAGGGAGGATCTATGTGTATGTATGCATGCACATGCTCGTGTCTCCAGTGTGAAATATCCTTTCTGTTCCACTAGGCACCTCACCATAACAAGTCATGGCTATTTTTTAATTTGCTACCCTGAAATCTCTCAGGAAAGAGTAATTGCACTTACAGCTTCTTGAACCATTCAGATTCAACAAAGCACCATTTTGTAAATGATGACATCTGTTCACTATGTGATTCTAGAATATAGGCACTTCCAATCTTTTTAGGTTGCTATGGCAACTTGGATAGGGTGATTCATTGATAAGTGGATATAGCTTTTGTATGAATAGGAGTCACGAATTTCCTAGGCCCTTGGAACTGCCAGTAGCACATCAGCCAACTAAACAGACACGAGGTTGAACAGTGAAGAACAAATAGAATCCTAGGTCAGTAATGTTTAACCCAAGCCAGCAGCAGGGACTCCAAAATGGCTTTGAATATATGTGAGGAATTGCTAACCTTCATCCTGATGACTTTAAAAAGTTAATAAATAATGCAAAAATGCTTAACACTTGGTAGCTTAACAAAAGGAAGGTTACATTCTGGGACAATGACTCTCCACATGATATTATATATGCACAATTAATTTAAACATAAAAATTTGAAATGTTGGTGCCAAGGTCAATTCCAGCTAATGTAATTTTCTCAGATTAAGTTTCAATGAATATAACATTTCAAAGAAAGCTATACTGTGATTTAAAGGAAAGCCCTATTGCATAGGCAGATCACAACTCCTTTTGTAATAAAAGGAATAGTGATTAGTAGGAGCCAGTAAAGTCGCCCCTGTGGTAAAACGTAAGACACAGGAGGTTAATTTTTACCTACCAGGTTCTAAAATTGCTGACATAAATTTCCTCATTTATACATGTAAACTGGGTTGCATGTTGTGTGAGGAGAAATTAAGGATTCAGCAAGGAAAATGCACATTAAATTTATGGTGGCAATTTTAGTGTTTGAACTGATGTAGGAACATTTGGCATTGGAGCAGTTCTCCAGTAATTGCAAACATGAAAAACCAGGGAGGGACCTGAACGTGAACTCCAACATCGGTATTCATTTTGTGTGTTCCTGACCCAGGACTTGGACAACTCATCAAAGAACTCTAAATTTTTCTCTATGTTGGACTTTCTCCAATTGTGTGGTATAATCACTGCAGCAGGATCACCTGGGCTGCTTGTCAAAAATGCAGACTCCAGATCCCACCTAAAAAATACTCTTGTGTCAAAATGCCTTGTGGATACAGCCTGAGAACATGCAGAATTCATGTTTGAGTACCACTTTCTTTTGGAACATTAATGGACAAATATGCTGTATGCTGTATGTATGCAATCTTTTAAAATATAGACTTTTTCTTAGGGTGAATAAATCCAACCATGATGAGAGTAGTGAGAAGAGGAATTATGTCCATTTTGGGGTGCAAGTTGCTGTGGCTGTTCGAGAGTGGTCAAAGTATACGAATTCCCCATCTCAGGCCTTCTCCTTCCTTGGCATAACTTATTACAATCTTTCATGGCTCAAGCTCTGCTTGCCCTCCCAAGCTTGACAACCAAGCTTCTCTCATGAATTGGCACTAGCAGTAGGACCCAAGGATGTCTAATTTTTTAAACTTGTCACTGCCTTTTCTGTATTCAACCATTATAAAGTTCACATCCACGTAATACTTGTGTCAATACCTCATGAGCACTCATTCATGCATATTTTCTCACTGTGTACCTCTCTGGAAAGATACACTAGGACTAATGACTGTGGCTGACTCCTGGAACAGGATGATTGAGAGATATTCTGTACTTTTAAAACATTATAAATGTGTATGTATTGCTTATTCAATACATATATAAAATTTGTTTTCAAATGTAATAAAAATGAATTCTACATTCTGTGTCCTACAGAATATTAAACTCCTTAATGATAAGATTTTTGAATTTTCTTTGTTTTCTAACCCCAGTAGAACCTGTATACAAAATGAAAGTTTCATGTATATATTGTTTAATGAGACCTTTCAGACAGAAATAATTTAAAATTGCTCGTTTGTACTTTTAAAAATGTATTATGCTATTTTGATACTGAAATGATGCTTTTCCTTCAAAGTGCTGCATTGCCTTTTTAAAATGATGTCATGAGACTGGACTTCTTTCAAGTAAAATAATTCACCTTAGATACACTTCCAAGGAGATAAAATCTCTGGAAGATGGATTGCTGAGGAGATCTTAAAGCCTAATCCTAATTAATAAGTGCTCTAAGTGGCTGCAACACCTGGATCCAGGGCTGAATCATGATTTGTTCCTTACTAATTTTGAAGTTTCTGCACTTAAAATCCTATATCCAAGGAACATCTCTTAACAAATGAATAATTGCAAAGCACCTCGTTATGTCAATTTATTGCTGTGTACAGTATCTTTATTCATTTGGCTGCAACATCAATCTGAGATAAATTTTTTTCTTTAAAGTCAACTTGTAAAAAGTTGCATGGATCTACATGATGGTTGGTGTTTTCTGTTTGCTTGTTTTTGGCTTACTCATTGTGATTAATAAATTCATAATAAATGAAAAAGTGACCCAAATTCTGACAAACATCAAGCCATCTATTATTAAACCAAAGGTACACAGGCTGAAAATTTTAAAATACTGCACAGGGTCAGCACAGGTAATTAAGTCTTGAATCAAGTTCCCTGATTATTTCAGTCCATGTCGTTTTTTCCCTTCTCTAAAATTTTACAGTAAATTTGTATTTAAATGATATAATTTAGCACCTAATCACTCCTTAAATATTTTATATAAATATATAAATTGAAAAGTATAAATGTCTATTAAAATGTAAGCATATGTAAATATTTATATTTTATATGAATATATATTTTATATTTATACTTAAAAAGATTTATGTATTTGTGTCACATACACTATTCAATATTAAGGTCCCTGAGGGCAGGAAATATACCTTTTACTTCTTTACTACTCTCTACAAGTTTTAGTACACTGTACAGCAAGTGGATACATGAAAAACACACTGCTTCATAGAAAGTACCATTTTATATTATGGCAATCAGTTGCATTCCATGCCAACATTAATGATAGGGATTTACAAGCCAATGGTATATAAATCCAGTAGTCTCTTTGCATTCCCATGTCCCTTCATCCAACCATTTCCTGCCAAGAATGGTCTCCGGTTCTTTAATAGTTGTTACTTTTAGGAGGCTGAATGCCTTAGTATTATTTTTTAAAATTTTGTCCATCTTAGGGAGATGAAATTTTGAGATGGGAGTATGTATTTTAAGGAGGTTTAAAATAAAATATTTATGTTTGTTACCTTTTTCTTTAGTAAATGAAGTATGTGATAATAAGGGGTATTCTAAGAATTTTATGACTCATCCTCTATGATGTCCGAAACAATTTATTCATGATTCTGGTATTTGTGAATATTGAAATTATCTCAAATCTAACACAAGCAATAAAAATAACATTATACCCATACCATTATATGCATTCAAAAAAGGATTTCGTTAGGGACAATGTGAAGAAGATATTTAGATTTAAAGACATAGAAGTTTGTAGGCATTTTAATCAGTTAAATCCAAATATACTATTCATATTAGCCAGTCCTAATTGTATTTCAAGGATAGTGTTCATGATTTTATGAAATCAAAAAGCATAGTAAAGCATGACAAATTGACATATATTGCACGAAATAGCTCAACAATTTGAGGGCTGATCTAAAAACAGGGGCACTAAGGAAATCACTAGGAACACTGCTACTTAGCCCAACTCCCCCTACCTCCGCCCTCCCCAGGCCCATACTCAGAGGGGTGAGGCTTAAGAACCTGCATTTTGAACAACAGCTACAAGTAATTCTATTTTAGGCACTAAGAAAACACTTTGAGAAACGCTGCTATGGAGAAACAAATGGTAAATAATGTGGGGTATTTGCTGTAGGGTAGATTTAAACATCATTGTAGGAGTTCTGAACACTTCCAAATCTCTTTTGTTTCTACTGTATAGCTACAGGGTTGGTGATGAAACTGAAAATAATGCAGACATTCCTCTAATCATGTAAATTTTTTTTCAGATAAAATAAATTTTCTGCACTGGGAATAAAATACAAATTTTAAGCGGGAATATTTCTTCATACCAAATAATGTTGATATAGTCTCATTTCATTTCAACTCCCTTTGTCTTCAGAGGGAAGCAGAATGCAGTTTGTTGGGTCAAATGAAAATAATGTTGGCTAAAATTTATTGAACAAATACAGCATACCAAGCACGTTACATGTATTAACTCTCAATAACCCTCTGAGTTGGTTACCACCGTTACCCTCTTTCAGATGGAAAGAAGGTAGGTAGTGATGATGCTAGGCTTTAAAACCAGGTTGTTGGCCAGCACAATTTAGATGCTTAATCATTGTGCTACTACATAGCAAACCATTTGTACGTTTTTGTTTTAATTTGGCGGAATATGACAACTGGGAATGGCACCTTCGTGGTACCGGGGAAGAAAGACCCTGTCTTATGTATAGTTTCCTAAAAGCAGCAACTAAGAAGGGCATTTCTCTTAGTTTTCTATTGCTGCTATTACAAATTACCACAAGTTTAGTAGCTTAAAACAAAACACATTTATTATCTTACAGTTCAGGAAGACAGATGTCCAACACGGTCTCACTGGTCTAAAATCAAGATGTCAGACTGTGCTGTATTCTGTTCTGGACCATCTAGGGAAGAATTTGTTTCCTTGCTTTATCCAGCCTCTAGCAGCTGCTGGCACTTCTTGCCTCATGACCTTCTTCCTCCATCTTTAAAGCTGGAAACATTGCATCTCTCTGGCCATTCTCTTGTAGTCAACTCTCCCTCTATGACCGCTTCTGCTTGCCCCTTCCATTTTTAGGGCCCTTGTGATTACATTGGGTCTACCGGGATAATCCAGGATAATCTGCCTATTTTAAGGTAGACTAATTAGCAACCTTAATTCCTAATGCAGCTTTTATTCACCTTTGCCATGTAATCTAACATAGGTTCTGGGGGTTAGGTTGTAGACATCTTGGGGGGTCCATTATTCATATTCAGGTGATTTATTAGAAGAATGTTCTTGATAGAACAGGAGTGAGAGAAGCAGGATAGGACACAAGGATAAAGCTAAACCAGGTGTGGTCTCAGTTGGAGACTAGCTTCAGCCTGATCCCACAGAGAAACTCTGGGGTACAAAATGCACCAAGGTAGTCCCACCTTCAGGCAAGGGGCCTGGGAGAGGTCTGGGGTAGTTAGAGCCTCTAAAATAAGGTGGTTCCCATTTTCCAAAAGCAATTGTCAGGAGAAGGGTAGCTAGGACTGGTTTTGAGGCAAAATTCTGGTAAAAAGGATCTGGGAAAAGCAACAACAGCATACACTGCAAACCATGTCAAAGAAAAAAGCATCTTAGTAATCAAGGAGTTGCCTTCTTAAAACTTCTCCCAAGGGGTCTTCTTCCATATGGGCAAGTGGCAGTATTCAGAATTTTTCATTTAGTTAAGAAACTCTTCCCTCAGATGACAGAATAAGGGCGTTTCTCAATCTTAGTGCCCTACAGGCAGATTTTGTGAAATCTACCTCTGGATTCCTATACTTCTCTGCAAGTGCTCTGAGATTTGATCTATAACCCATCATTTAATCAATTACATTATTTTGCCTACAAATCAGCAAACTCTTTGAGGTCAGGTCTTATTCACATTCATAGCCATGGTATCCAGCATGATACTTGATATAGTAGGATTTTGAAGGATTTATTGAATGCAGTTTTTTTTCTTTTCTTATTTCAAAGAGATGTCTACAGTGCTTTCTTCTGCTACGATAAGAAATAAAATACAGAGTAAAAAAAGAACCTGAGATAACAATGTGGTAAGCCAGAAGATAATAGATTGGGTCAGGAACAGAATGACATGGCTTCTATAGATGTTGCCCTTTGCCCCAGGGAACAATTTCCTGGCATTATTATTGAGAAATTTTAACTGACAACCTTATGAAATGGAGGTACGATTAGAAGTGACTCTGGCCCAAACAATTTAGGATTACAATGATTCAACACGGTTGGGAGGGGAAAAATCAGCTAAATAAACTATTTGGCATTCACTGGAGAAAAGAAATTTCTCCAAAGTTCTGAAATTATGATTGTGCTTTCCTATGAGATACTGACTTCTACCACTCTTGACCCAGCCATTGCAGCATAAACACAGCCCACATTTTTGCTGATCTAAAACGACTTTAAAATTGCAATTGGATTACTGAAATGACTTCTACCCCCTATGCCAAAAACAGAATTGTGGGACTCCTAAAAAATTTTTAATGGAAAGACTGGGGGGCCATATTTTCTATTCCAATTCAGGCATCAAATAAAACTCATAGTTGCCAAGGCCAGCTTTCTCCTAATGACCTTTAAATAAATTTCATCCATCTAAGAAAAGTGTTCAAGCATCTTCGCTATGCAAAATTGAAAACGAAAAAATATACATAGAGAGAGATATAGTTCTGTGACCCAATAATGCTTTGCTGTCAGGCCCATGACATAAATTTAATCTTAGTCTTCCAAACTTGTTTTATTGGCTTTTATCATAGATAAAAATAGAAAGGATACAATTTACAGTTTTCTTAGAGTACACTTGCATATGCAAGAAGAAAATTATAAGCAAATTTAAAATGGAAAAAATGATTATCAAAGTGCTGCAGTCACAAAATAGATGCCACTACATCTGTTCAAATAAATAATCATAGTATTCATTTATTTATTTATTCATTCATTTTTGTGGGAGATACATAGTCAAGGACCTATCCTCTCTACCTCATATGACCTTGTTCTCTTTTTTCAGCCTATACCACTACTCTTGCCTCAAAACTCCACAGCCGCACCATGCCCCTCTGTACCTTGTGTTTTTGTTTGAACAACCATTTCTTCAAATATCAAGCATACCACCAGGATCCTTTTAGAGATGAGGCAGCATTCTTTATGTGACTGTTACAAGTTCTACAGATAATTTATCTGCTGCACATATGTGTGTGTGTACATAAAAATACATGAATATTTCTTCATGTTGTTGTAAAAAAAATCTTTCTAATAAAATTATAACATATTAAAGAAAATCATCAAGTATCTGCATTTGTGATTCCATTTCTTCCCCCACTACATTTTGAAATGCAGGTGTGTATTACGGTTTAATTATTAACATTGGTGTCAACTTCCTTTTGTGACATTTTGGTTTAACAAAGGTGAAAAATTTAATAAGCATAATACTTCTGAGTTTTATAGAGATTGGTGACTCTCAAGTGCATAGTAAAACCAAAGTAACTTGTCAAATAACTCAAGCTCTATACCAGTCATTAACATTAAGCTGGCATTCAGCACCCCTGTGGAGTTACAAAATATCATACACAAGTGACTCTGTGGATACCTTTCTGAGTAATTTGGGTTCATTAGTTATATTTAATTATAAAGGTTAGTAGTGGCTAAATTATCTAAGACAATTGAGGTCTAAAATGATTCCAAAGAAACAAGCCCTCTGGAGGGCAGTTGACAATATCCCCAAATTATAAATTTGTAACACTTTGACCCGGTAGTCCCTACATCAAAAAAATGTAAGAATTTTTGCTATAGTGCTGGTGAAGTCATAGACATGCCAGTGGCCATCTCCCAATCCTTACCTACCCCTCTACTTTCCCCTTTTGCTTACTTGTGTGCAGATGTTTCACTATGTTTCCATTCTGCAGCACAGAGGGGACCTGAGGTCTAATGGAAGTGCCTGATCGTATCTTTAACCCAAAACGTTGAACAAACAGCCCAGTTGTTTCTCAGGGTGGGGACGCTGAGCAAAGGTTGCATGGTATATGCTTTTTGCTCAGTGGCAGGGCCTCCTCTCCTGGGGTGTATAAATACCCAGTTCTCTGGCACCACAAGCTTCCCTCTTCTCTCACATGAAGTGGGGCATGTAGAGCTGTCATACACTAACCCTGACTTGAGCAGTTGGCCTCCCTGAAGAACCAGCCATGATGGGACCTCTTCCCCTGCTCTTCTGGACCTTTGTGCTGTGTAAGTAATAAAGTGGTCATTTGCTGAAAGTCTTTGTTGTGCCTGAGTCTCTGTTCCCACAACACATTGTACAGCAACTCTCTCCACATAAAGAAATACTAGCAACTGTGAGGCTCAAGTGCAAGGTTATTCATTTCAGCATTGTTTAAAAATTGCAAAGACAGGAATTAACATAAATGTTCACCATTAGTGAATAAATTATGGTAAATAAATTATGATACATCCATAAAATGCAATAAGATATAACAGTAAAGAATATAAAATTCTTTATGTATAAGTGTGTAAGGAACTCCAAAACCAAATCAAACAAAGGTGCAGAACAGTTGTCTTTTGTGTAAAAAGGATTAAATAGGACTATATATTCATATTTGCTGTAGATTCATAAATAATATCAAGAAATTAATAAAATTATCATCTATGTATTGGGGGATGCTTGAAACTGGATGGATGTGTGATAGGAGGTGTGAGGGGGGCTTTTCATCATATTTATTTTTCTATTTTGTGATTTCTGAGCTGGGAATTATTACCTGTTCAAGCATTTAGAACTCTAGAGTACTCAAAATAATTTAAAAAATAAATTAAAATAATTCCAGTGAAACAGGACATACTAGCATAATTGAAAACTCTCTTTCACTGCTTGGCCCTGACCGCTCAGACTCTAACAGCTTAGAAAGGATTGAATCGATGGTGTCTCTGTCCATACCTATTGCCTCCTGTGGCTGGTTCCTCAGGGAGGAAAGTTATACTGCCATGTTCCGGAAGATTATTTCCCCAAATATAGACTGATCTATTTTAGGGGTTTTTCTCCACTATATCTAGTGATTCTTCTGTCCCTCTCCCTCATGACTGCCATCTAATTAGGATGGAAATGATCACTTTCTACCTTTCTTCAAATCACTGCTTTAAAGCCTTATCAGTAGACTTATTTAAATGTTCATGAGTACCTGTGAATCTCCTTCTGAAGTCTATGTACTATATGTTGTCCTCTTCTCCTACTCCAATGTCACCAATACTGTACTTGCCTTCTTCAGTTTTTAATAATTTAACAATTATATACTAAGCAAAAACAATGGGTCTAATATTGAGCTAGGTGTTATGAGGCACAAAAGAAGATCAAGGACTGATCTGGCCACAATAAGTTTACAATCCATCCAACTTGCCTCCATCTTTGATCTATGAAGATACTTTCTTTAACAAATATTGACAGAGAGCTACTCAGTGCCAAATGCAAGCTTTTTAGTTTTATTACTTAAACCTCAAATGTCTTCCTCCTCTACAAGTTCTCTTTGACAGTAGCTCACTTTTATAGATCTAATCCTTTGGGCCAGCCATGGGACTTAGCCTTTATAGGTACAGAAAGTGCAAGTTTTACTTACTATAAATTTGGTGTAACTTTGGTGTAACTTTATTTTTTCTATCACTTAACTTCTATATCAAACACCAATTCCACTGATGGCAAAAATAGAATCCTATCTTCTGAAGGTATTAATCCATTCAAGGTATTCTTCCACTTTCTCTTTTCCTCAAGGCTATATTGATATTGAGACAGTTTAAGGGCACTCTTATAATATCCAGGCTTTGTGAAGAGAAAGTATTTTGTCCTCAGCCATTTCCCATCCACATTGGCATTTTCTGAACTGTGCCTTGTCTCATGTGACTATGCCTCCATTCTGACATTTCTTGGCTCTAATTGATCCTGTAGCACCATCTGCTTCATCATTTCATTGACTGAAACTACTCTCCAGGTCCAGTACTCCCAATGCCACCTCTATTCTAATGCTGACCACAGTGGAAAGCAGTCACCTCTCCCCATGCCATGCAGGGGTAAATGCTTGTCTGTCTTGGACTCCTCTGTGTAGAAACAACATGCAACCATCTCTCCTCTGTTAATCTTACACCACGTTGGCTGTTCTCTCTAATCTGAGATCACCAAATATATCTAATATATCTGAAGGAACTAGCATTTCCTCTGCGGTGCAAGGTAGGGCATGCCATCCTTCCAAAATATTCTCAGAATTTCATTTTCATTCATGTCAGTATGCCCCTTTCCAACTCTCCCATCTACTCTCCTATCCAGGGAATGTTTTAGCCCCTAAGACAGAAATATCAGGATCAGCAGATATTGCTTCAAATTTATTTGTTGCTCAAACAACAAGAATTAACCATTTTGGTTTTGGCATTATGTTAAGCCCTCCTTGAAGAGTAAAAGACATCAGCTAATACATCAAAACATTATCCCTAAAGCACATTATTAACTCATTTACTGCACATAGCAGCCCTATTAAATAAGGATGACGTTCATTTTATAGAAACCGAGGCTTAGTTGTTTTCCCAAGGTCCCAAAGTTATTTAAGTGAGGAGCGCGGCCCCGGCAGCCCTCAGGACGCGGTGGACGGCTGACGGGCATGAGCAGAGGAGGATGGAGGCACCCAAGGTGGAAAAGTTCAGGACCGCAGGTCAGGTAATGGGCTGCATGCCTTGGCGTCAATGTGCCCGGAGAACAGCTCTTCTGCTTGGACCCCTTGGCGAACATGGCGTGCAAGGGGAGCCATGGCCTTGTCTGTGACCTCTGCTTACTTGGTTTACAGCTGACCTTGTGAAGAGACCAGAACAGCTGAGCCTGGAAAGAAAGGAGCCCCAGGAAGAGAGATGAGCCCTATGCTCGCCGACAGCTGAGATCAGAAAAAGCTAGAGCCTTAAGAGGGAAGAGGAAGGCTGAACCCTCGCAGATGTTGCCTGCCATCTTGCTTCGACATGTGGCAACAGAGTTTGGAGGTTTGAGAAAGGGCTATATGGCTGAGCCTGACCTGAAAACATTTGGTCCATGTGAATACCACAACAGAGGTTGTTCTTAATCAGACAGGATGACCTGCTTTGTGGACAGCAGTACATTGTTCTCCTGCTTCAGACAGCCTGGTCCTTGTTCAGAGGGCTCAAGAACAGAGCAGCCTTGGGACAGGGATAGAGGCTGTGCCTGGAACGCAACAGTAAAGACTTCCTCTCACCATGGCCAGGATGGCTCCTGCTGCTACAGAGTGCTAAGTCTGTTACCACTAGTAACAGATCCTGAATTCCCCAGATGGCAACACACCTTCAGGACGAGCCAGCCACCTGGTGTCAGGTTGATTAGTTTAGACCCTTCTGTCGTGGAGGGGTCAATGGTTTTTTGAATATTCTTTTTATTTTTATTTTTTGCATTTGGACTTGTTTTCTCTGCTTGTCATTTCTCTGACTGTAATACTGTCTGTGTGACCTGAAAATCTTTTATAGTGCTTTGGTATTTCTCACAGGGTTGCTCTGACCTTCCTAGAAAGATACTCGAAGCAATGGGCTAAAATACCTGTGAATATACCCTGCGCATAGAGGCAACTGATTTTATAGGCCAGTAGTTCTCAAATGTTTTGGTTTCAGGACCAAATTAAAAATGATCAAAAAAGATTTCATAGGAAGGATATTTAAAAAGTTATTAAGGACTTCAAAGAGCTTTTTGTTTATATGGGTTATATCTTTATAGTTATTGATCTTTATTGCATAATAAAAGCTAAGTTTTAAAAGTATTTATTTAAAAATAATGAATCTATTATATTTCAACATAAAGTATTTTATGAAACAAGCTATATTTTCTGAAACAAAGGAAAATTTAGTGAGAAAAGTTGCATTGCTTTATATTTTGCATATCTCTTTAATGTCTGGATTAATAGAAGACCCTTGGATTCTCATAACTGCATTTCCATTCATTGTATTGCAATATCATATCATGTAGCCTCTTGAAAACTCCACTGTACACTCATGAAACAATAAGAATAAAAAAGGAACAAAATGTTGTAGTATTAGTATGAAGATACTTTTGACCTCATGGATCCACAATAAGGCTGAGAGAAATAGAACAAAGCTTGGCCTCTTCTCAAACTGAATTCCCTGTTCCCACTTATCTAACCCTCCCACATTCTTGTTCAAGTCACTTCCCCAAAAATCCAAGTCAGTAAAGGGGATGAACTCAAACACTGAGAAATTACCCTCACACTTTTCATTTTAAGATTGGGTTAGTTTTTGTGCCTAAGATTGTAAGCCCACAACTCCCAGCCAGTGGGAGATGGGTAAGGTTGAGGAGGGAGGGAAATGGGATGTTGCATCAGGGGAACTATATAATCTTTGTTCTTACACTGATCATGCGTACTTTCCCGCTTCCATTAACCTGGGTGTGTGCCCTTTTTCATGAGAAAGAAATAAATTACTGCTGCCTCTAGTCCAGCTGTCTGTCTTCAAAAGTTTTATTTTGAGTAAGTGGTCACCGTCCCACTCAATTGGGGGCTCATCCAGGATTGGGGGGATGAGGAGAGACCCTTGAACCTCTTCTGCAACTGGCAGGATGATCCACCGAAGTTTTATGGTGGCTTTTGGCATGGGAAAAGTCAGGGGTCTCTCCCCATCACCAGACCCAAAGGAAGCAGAGATTGAAACAGACGTGTAGGGAAAAGGTCTGGACCTCAAAAACTGAGATAAGAGAAGTCACGTAAGTCCGTGCACAGACCCAGGTAAAACCATTACACAAATAGAATATAATCAAGCAACCTACTTAAAACAATCTCTTTTCATGCCTGAGGCAGGCATTAACTTATTGGGTAGAAACATGATCACAAAATTAAGCCTAAATTTAACAGTTGAAGGAACAAAGATTGTTCCAAACTTACCCCTCCGACTACATGTTATGAAAAAAGAAAAAGAAAATAACATTGACCCACAAGTCTAGGCTGGACCCCGGAATAGAGAAAAAGTAGACATACCCCACCCCCACCTCAAGGATCAAGCTAAGTGGAACTCAAACAGAAAATAGAAAATGGTTTTTGGAGGATGGGAGAGAAATAATAAATAAAGCCATTGCTAGGGAAATCCTAAATCATCTTCACCAGGACAGCCACTAAAATGTCCAAAATTTATGCGATGCTGTTCTAACTCATTATGCATGTATCGGAATGTACTCTGTAGCCCGCCAAGTAGTAAATGGATATATCATCTGTAGAAAAGTAAATAAACAAAGTGTGGGAACAAACTCTTAAGAGGGTGACCCCCCAGGGCTCAAACTTTTCAAAGCATTCAGGTGGACTTCACTGAAGTACCACCAATGAGAAAACTAAAGTACCTCCTAGTGGTTATTGACCATCTCACTTCATGAGTGAAAGTCTACCCAGCTCCTCAAGCGACTGCACAAACTGTAATTAAAGTGCTATTAGAACACCTTATCCCTAAGTACGGACTCATTGAAAACATTGATTCAGATAACAGGACCCATTTCACAGCGCGAGTTCTACAAAGGTTAATGAATTAGTCTTGCTCATCCAAGGTCTGCCAAAGTCAAAGTGAAAAAAAAAGTTCTAAAACAAAGAAAAATTATCTTAAAACATTGGGGACATTTTGGTTATAAGCCAATAATTTTTTAAAAATTAAAATTATTGTGCAAAGCTGCATAGTCACAGTGCAAAGTAGAGTAACTAAAAAGTCTTTAAAAAATTCTTTTAAATCTTATCTTACAGTTAAACTTGTTTTGTAAGAAAATGAAAATTATAACAGTAAGTTCTGTGTTTTTGTGTCAAACTTTTCATGTCTGCCTGTTTGTTCAGTGTATGACTCCTTACATCGAGATGATATCACATTGGTAAATAAGGGTTCTTAGATGAGCTACATATGAATAACTATTCCTGGAGCCCAAATTGGGCTAAGCAGGATAGAAAAGTAATATAAAAATCTAAATATAGAAACTTGAGAAAGCAAACGTTTTTCCTAAGCTCTTTAACCTGCCTTATCCCCAAGGCCTTCTCTTTACAAGAGCTGTGGAAAAAAGACAAGGTATAACAGATTGAAACTCTGTCTTCTAAACTGGGGGATTAAAAATCATAGTTTGTTCTATAATTCCTCAATTTAAACCTTTTAACAGCCTTAAAATAAGGGTGGTTAATAATCCTGTTACCAAATATCAACAAGTGAAGAAAAAGTCCTTGAAAACTATAAAAAGATCTTAAAAAACAGTTTCCAGAACCTGGCAGTCAATGCTTTTAAGATTATTTACAGTTTATAATTTTAATAAAGGAGCTTTGCCTCCTGTAAAAGAAAGAGGGAAGCATTTCTTGCATAAACTATAACTGTTTGGGTTTTATTTAGCTTAACTGTTATCTCCCTAATTTTATGAAATACCAAGTACATAAATTCATTAAATCCTTAAGGTGATGAAAGTTACATTCATATCTAATGAAATTAAGTCAAAGAAATGTAGATCTGCCCTCTTTTAAATAGATAAAGTAAATTTTATTGGTTGCTAATTGTAATCTAAAGTAAATTAACCAGTCTATGTGGTTGTGGTCAATTATGGAGAGTTTATAAAAAACGTCTTCTAAATTGAAGCATTTAAATGGCTAGTTCCAGGAAGCCATTACTAACTAAAAGCCTAAAGTATTTTAGTGGCAAGAAGTAAATTAATAGCAGTGAAGCCTGTCAGAGGCCACCTCAATCTACATATTCAAGTGGCAGTATGAAAAAATAATCTTGATTCCATTAAGAATCTTCAGTTTTCATTTAAAAAAAAATGGAAAGTAGTTTTTCCTATACTGCTAAACTAAAATACCTGCTACATAACGTCATCATGGTAAAAGTGTAAGAAGTAAAACACATTGCATTGAAAGTGTTTAAAAAGTGTATAAAAATGAAGAGATAGACTTCAGCATTGTCAAATTCTCTTGTGCATTCAAACCAGACCTTCAATACACTGCAGGTTGCCTCTCCATTTGAGTTATTGGCTAGGTTGTGACCCCTAAAACAATAAAAGTGTCTTACTACATCTCTGGTTGTGCTCCTGAAGTGAATGGAAACTATGTTGCAGTTTCAAACTCCTACAGCGGCCAACCATGACTCGATATAACCAAATGTACAATGGATATCGCCTGCAGACTGGCACTGTTTCATAGTGCTGAAGAGTGCTATGCACCAGGCCAGTAGAATACTGGAACCTACTTTCCTAGCTTCTCTCTAGAGTCAATGGTGTGGCAGCATGCTGGCTGTGTGGAGGACATACCAAGTAGAACAATGATCACCAGAGTACTGTGAGTAAAACTTAAGCACAATTGGCATTATGGCCTGCTCCCATGGAGAGATAACATGTAAGGTATTGCAAACCTGGAACTTAAATCTATTAATTGCAGCTCCAAAAAAAACCCCATGCATTGAGTAGTGCATTAATTAATATTAAGTACTGTACCTATATCCTATTCTAAATATATGACTGATAATTTTGGTGATATCTTTTCTATTCTAGATCATATACAGAAGGACATTAAACATGTTAAAAGTCCTGGTAAACTTCATTTTCTAAGTAGTTAATGAATATGCTTAACCCAGGTATCCCTCTTAGGCCTTGTTCCAAAAAGTCATAGAAATCAGCTGAGATTCCCATACTCCCTGGCATCCACCCTCCTCAGGGAAAATAGAAAAAATAAACCAGGGACCTAAAAAACAGCTTACCAAACTGATCCTAGAAACTGGCTTGCCTTAAACTAAATTTCTGCCACTTGCACTGTTAAGAGTTAGGGCAAAACCTAGGAAAGACCTAGGTTTGCCCCCACACGAAATCCTGTTTAAACACCCTTGTCCTGCTAAGGTAGGATCTCCTTTTCAATAAGAAATCAAAAATAAACTTTTAAGAAAAAATGTGCACTCTATTGCTTTAACTCTTTCCTCCCTACAGAAAAAAACCCTGGTCACCCAGACTCCTCCTCTTGGGTTCCCGGTCCACAAGTTCCAGCCTGAAGACTGGATCTTCATCTGCACCTGGAAGGAAGATAAACTAACTCCTAACTAGGAGGGTCCATTTCAAGTTTTTTTGACCACAGACACAGCTGTAAGAACTGCAGAAAAAAGCTAAACCCATTACACCCACATCAAAGAACTTATCTCTACTATCACACCTGCACCTGAAACTCCTCCATCCTAAACTGTGACCACAGATAAGCAAAACCCTTTACACCTGACCTTCAGATCCTCTAAACCTTAACCCATCCCAACATGAGTTCCCCTTTACTTCTACTCTTACTCAGCCTTTTGTGTAGAGAGTCCTTCGCTTACACGACTGTAACAGTCACTGAGAGAACCAGCTCCCAAGTCATCCAGATTGATTTCTGTGCTCTAAAAGGAGTCTATCCTTGTAAAGGCCTCAGGGACCAAAGGGCACTGAGCTCCTCCAACAAATATCTGTGCCCAAAATCTAAAAAAAAAAAAAAGTGGGAGAAAAACCTATGCTGGGCATAACAAGATGTTTAGTGCAACACACAGTTCAATGGTTAGACCTCTGCTAGCAGAAAAAGGGGGAGTCTGTGTAATGATAAGAAAAAGCTGCTGCACTTGTATCCCAAACAATACCAGTCCAGATGAGTCAGTTACCCAAGCCCTGTGAGGTCTCACAGCCTTATCTAAAGAATTAGCCAAAAATTCCAAGATAAACAGCAACCCATGGACCAGTTAGTTTGATTCCCTCTTTTCTAGGTCTTAGACTCAAATTATAACTATATTAGTCGAAATCTTTGATATACTCATTTTCTTACCCTGTCTAGTCCCTTGTTTTATCTCCCTAATCCAGCAAACTATTAAAAATTGTACATAATCCCTTTGGGGAAAAACGGGCAATCTAAACCCATGATGTTGCATCAAACAAGCACCTGTCAAATTCCAAACAACCCCAGTGGGAAATTATCTAGATCTAGAAGAAATGGCTGAATTTGCATATAATGAGTGGTGTGAGAAGAGTCCAATAAACTCTAAAAAGAAGAGGGGAAATTGAGAGAAATAGAACAAAGGGTGGCCTCTTCTCAAACTGAATTCCCTGTTCCCACTTATCTAACCCTCCCACATTCTAGGTGGCTTCTTTTCAGAACTTTTCCCTGTTCCCACTTATCTAACCCTCCCATATTCTTGTTCAAGTCACTTCCCCAAAAACCCAAGTCAGTAAAGGGGATGAACTCAAACACTGAGAAATTACCCTCACACTTTTCATTTTAAGATTGGGTTAGTTTTTGTGCCTAAGATTGTAAGCCCACAACTCCCAGCCAGTGGGAGATGGGTAAGGTTGAGGAGGGAGGGAAATGGGATGTTGCATCAGGGGAACTATATAATCTTTGTTCTTACACTGATCATGCACACTTGCCCGCTTCCATTAACCTGGGCGTGTGCCCTTTTTCATGAGAAAGAAATAAATTACTGCTGCCTCTAGTCCAACTCTCTGTCTTCAAAACTTTTATTTTGAGTAAGTGGTCACCATCCCACTCAAGGCCTTGGGGACCCCCAAGGGTCTCTGGATCATACTTTGAGAACCACTTTTTAGAACAACGGACTTTCCTTTTGTATCATTTGAGAGGTTGGGATTCATCCTCTAATACATGTTTTGAACTAACAAACAATATTTGGTTCAGGTTTCCTCACAACCTGCCAGTATATATGGTCCAGGAACCAAAGCCTGAAGTTAATGCCTTTCAGTTACTATGATCCCCTCAATTTTTGTTTCTCATCCTTAATCTCAGGGCTGGTTCTAGGTTTTTAGTAGTTAAGGGAGAGATAATACGGGATGGTGATTGATTATCCATGGGAGCTAGGAGAGCCACTTTCCATTTACGTGTTACCTCAGTATGTGACAATTGAATATTATTATTAAATAACTAATATTTATTATTACTGAACAATGCTAGACATGATTTTAAGTGTTTTACTCTGTATACAAACTCACTTAATTTTCACAGCAACCCAAAAGAAGTGCAGTTATGTTTCTTTTAAGCACAAATATGGGCTAGAGAGCATTCATACACTTGTTATAGGAGTGTGAATTGGAACTACTCCTCGGGAGGGGTGTAGTAACTATCAAAATTGAAGTCCATGCTATCTCAACCTTAATTTTGGGTCTGTGATAGAAATACAAATACCAAAGATGTACAAAGAAATACAGCATGGCATTTTGGTAATTCGAAAAAAAAAAAGAATTTTAATATCTATTAATTGGGGATTGATAAAATTATGGTGTGGTCATATTAGGGAATATTGTTCAGCTGTTAAGATTGAGATGGATCTGTTTGTACAGATGTAGATGGATGCCCATGACACATTGCTGGGTGAATAAGTTTAGTTGTAGAACAATCTATAATCTATTTTAGATAAAATCTTTGTGTGCAGATATATTAAAAAAAAAAAAAAACATAAAACGTTAGTAAGTGAACAGAGCTAGAACTTGACCCTCTTAAGCTTTTCTAGAAAAATTTTTTTCTCCAAGTGTGTCATGAAAAGCCAAGCTTTTCTGGATTAAATGATTCTGTACTTATTTTTCAGAAAGAAAGCATCCAAGCTTGTTTCCACATTTGGCCCCTAAGCACCTCTCTTCTTGGTTTCTACAGTATATTTTAGGGAAATCACAGACACCTATTAAGCAGCCCTAGCCCAGACTTCACCTACCGTCACCTCCTTCTTTGGGGAAGCCTTGAACACAAGCTAAGTGGCCATCTTCCTGGTCTTTCCAGTTTCTCTGCTACCTCCATCTCCTTCTCTATTTTGTGCTGTTCCACCACCTGGGGGAGATATCAAGCCCAAGGAAAAGGCCCTGCCAGATCTTAAATCTGGAAACCAGGAATAAGCAGGCCCAAATGCTTATCAGAACAGGAATTCTCAGTGCCAGGGCCCCTTGTCTCCCAGGTGGATAAAAACCACACTCAAATTGTACAGATTGGTCTCCCTCCCCTGCCACAAAGTGAGGCATGTAGAACTGCCCTCTATCCACCTACAGCAGTTTTTTTTTTCTTTTTTAAGATTTATTTATTTATTTATTTATCCCCCCCTTGCTGCTTGTGTTTGCTGTGTCCATTTGCTGTGTTTTTTCTGCATCTGCTTATCTCCCCCTTGCTATGAGGTCTTGCTGCATCAGCCCACCGCGCCACGTGGGCCGGCCTGCCCTCACAAGGAGGCCCCGGGAAACGAACCCGGGGCCTCCCATATGGTAAACAGGAGCTCTATCGATTGAGCCACACCCGCTTCCCCCTACAGCAGTTTTTAGCCACCTTGGAAGACTAGCCATGGTGGAACTTCTTCCCCAGCTCTTTTTTACCTTTTTTCACTGTGTAAATGACAAGGAGATTTGCCCTTTCTGGACTCTTTATTCTGTACAATAATGGGATCATTTGCTGAAAGTTTCTGTTGTGCCCTGAACCTGTGTTTCCATGACACACCTGTGTAGCAACTTGCTTGATAGTGTGTAAGTTTCATAGCTTCTTATTTCAGTCAGATCCAAATCAGTGATAATTAGTTTTCAAATCTGTGTTCTTTTACATTCAGTGTAAACACATTTAGTGACATATTTACATTTTAAAAATTTTGCTCAACCTTGAGGCTTTTATTAAGGCAAAATTTTAAAAGATCACCATACTTATTACTTTTTCCTCAAACAGCCTATTCTACCCCCAGAATTTTCCCTTCGCTCAAGGCATTGGCATGAATTTTGTTCCTTCTCTTTTTGCCAGTAGTGTCCCTGGTCCCTGGCTCCAGTTGCTGCCCAAGGTTCCAGCACATTTTGGGTGAATTTCCACTATTCACTGTTTTCCTTCCAACTCTGAGCAGTTTCCTTTCTTGAAGGCACTTTTAAGGAAAACTTGCAGACAGTCAAAGCACCTGGGCACAGCCTCACCTGCTTAGGTACCCCTTCAAATGTTAGAGGAAAATCTAATTGGAGAAGTTTTAAAGGATGTAAAACCCCTTGAGACTAGGCTCCTTTTCAACTTCTTTTGGGTGACAATGAAATTGACTCTTTGGTAGTCAATTGAATTGCACTGAAACCAAAAGATGAGTAATTTGAAGGGAAAATTATACTACTTATTTAACAAAATAATATTTGGTATTCTCATTAGAAAAAATAATCATTACTTTAATGTCACATGGCTTATAGTTATAAGAATATAATTTAAAAGCTAGTAGGGATGCTAGAGATAACCCTCCTGTTTAAAAGTTGGTGAGAAAACTGGATTCAGAAAGGTTGAGTGAGTTACCCAAATTCATAGAACTAGCAATAAGAGAAGAAGAAGTTAGTTTAGGTCACCAAACTCTTAAAAAATGACGAATTTCCATTTCATCACACTTATCCTTTCCCCCCTCCCCCAGCTCCTGAAAGGAAGAAAATAAAGGGTCTTGCACAGATTTTAAGCTTCATGAAGTGGGATCAGGGCCTCTTTAGTTATCACTGTATCCTTACAGGTAGTGCGAAGCCTGGAATGCTGTAGATGAGAGGGACCATTTCCTCTTGCCTGGATAAACCAAGCTCACAAGTTGAGGGGATTTCAGATTACCCTTTGTCTTATTGTCGTAGGGCTGCCATAACAAAGTACTACAACCCACATGACTAAAACAACAGAAACATATTTTCCCACAGCTCTGGAGGATAGAAGTCTGAAATCTGTAGGGGAGACTCCTTCCTTGTCTCTTCCTAGTTGCTGGTGATTTTCCTACAATCCTTGCCCTTCAATCTCTGCCTCAGTCATCACATGGCATTCTCCCCTCTATCTGTGTGTGTCCATTTCTCCTGTTTATAAAGACACCAGTCATATTGAATTAAGGTCCATCCTACTCCAGTATGATGTCATTTTAACTTGCCTAATTCCATTTGTAAAGATCCTATTTCCAAATAAGGTTATATTCTGAGATCCTGGGCATTAGGACTTCATATTTTTGGGGTGGGGACACAATTCAATCCATAACACCTTCCTTTCTTCTCCTCTCAACCTTTCTGGTCAACCAGCTCCCCCACCCAATTTCCCTTCTTCCCTGGTCCCACCTTGGAGCACCATCACACTAGGATTTCTATAAGTCCTGGGGAAGCCTTTTGTGTGCCTACTCCTGTTGCGGCTGTCGTGATGAAAAACCCAGACCAGTACTCGGAGAGAGAGGAGGAACCAGGCTTTATGATGCGCATGGGCCCAGAGGAAAGTTTGGTTTCCAAATTCTGGGCCCCCAGCCCCAGTTTTCTGGAGGTTTTATTGGGGTCTGCAGGCCCCCATTCATTGGCTAGTGAGTTGGCAGGTGGAATTTTCCATTACCTTAGGCAACTAAGCAAGCATGGTTACAGAAGCAGAATTTGCAGGTTAGGAAGTCAAGCGGGCAGGGTTACAGAGCCAGAAGTGCAGGTTTCAGTTCTAAGGTGGGAGGTTCTTGTCAGGAAAAGGGGGAGGGGGAGGGCTGCAGTGACTTTTCCTTATCATTTCCCCCCCTTTGATGCCCTTATAATTCCCACAGGGCATCATCTGTACTCAGAGGACTGTATCCCCTTAGGGTGGTGGTAGTTATGAGTGATATTGTTGTTTCAATGAACCTGATGAGTGCCTTTATCAGGCATGGGCCAAAGATGGCCGCTATGAGCAAGATAGCCAGGGGTAGAAGCCAAGAGGTCCACTGTCCGAGGTTCCAGCCCCAGAACTCACTTAAGTGGTCCTTCCTCTTTTGGATTTGATCTCTAAGTTCTTTCACTTTGGTAGTGACTATTCCTGTCTTATTAACATAATAACAGCACTCTTCCCCCAGGAAGATACACATCCCCCCTTTCCTCACAAACTGAGGCTTCGGATAACTTACAAAATTATGCCGGCATACAGGTATGGTAGGTAAAGGAAGAGGAGGGTTAGTACTTCCCTGTGAGCTGTTTCAACCTATCCATTGCTGAGAGAGGGGGCAGTCTTTTTAACCACTGGAGCAGGGCTGGGAACTGGCATCAGCCCTGAAGGAGAATAGGAAAAACAGCCTAAGGCACAGAAATATCTTACTATGCACCAGTATGCTATAGCAATTAGGGTTCTATTCACAACAGTCCAGTCCATGGGGACCACAGCCCCAAGTCCAATTCCAAACATCAAGGCCATCAGGCCGCATAAACACAGGCTCTGCCAGGAGCAGGAGTTCATTCATCTGGCGTTCAGCGAGGTTGGTGCTCGAGGATCTTGGGTGATTTGCACTCTCACGGGGTGGTCAGGTATGGGTTGGGCTGCCCAGCTGTCCTGCTCCTTATCATGATGGGCCTTCTTGACCTTGGAATGATGAATACAGGGGATGATGCCTGCAACTTTAAGAGCAGTGGGAGTTATAAGGATTACAGTATGTGGACCTGTCCAGGAAGGCTGGAGGGGCTTTTTTCCTCCAGTCTTTGACCCAGACCTTGTCCCCTGGCTGATGAGGGTGTACCGGGTGTCCCAAGGGGATGAGGTTTTGGGACAGGACAGTTTTATGTATTTCAGCTAGAGTTCCTCCAAGCTGCTGGAGAATGGAATCTAGGTTGGCCTCCCCTGGAAGCCTGAGACTCCCTCTGAATGCCTGGACGATTGAGGGTGGTCGCCCAAACAGAATTTCAAAGGGTGAGTAACCTGTGGGTCCTGGGGTGCACCTAACTCAGAGAAGGGCCAAAGGGAGTAAATCTACCCAGGGGGGACCAGTTTCCTGGCAGAACTTTGCTAGGGTGGCTTTGAGGGTTCAATCCATGCGCTCAACTTTCCCTGAACTTTGAGGCCTGTGCTACTTTGTTTTTTCATGTACAAACAGGTTAAAGTCTTGAGTCACATTTGGAAGCCCCAAGGCAGGGGCTTGGCTGAGTTGTTTCTTGATGTTTTGAAAAGCCCCCTGTTGAACTTCTCCCCAGGCAAGAGATTCCCTTTCTGGCCCCGCCAGAGTTTTGTAAAGGGGTCTGGCCATTGCTGCAAACCCAGGGATCCAGATGCAACAGAACCCTGCCGCTCCGAGAAACGGAGCTGTCTTTTCGTGGTGGGTGTGGGAATGGAGTAGATCACCCTTTTCCACTCAGGTCCTAGCTTCCAGAGCCCTCGCGAGATGTTGAACCTTAGATATTTGACCCACTGTCTACAGATCTGAGCCTTTCTCCACCCAGTCCGTGTTAAAAGTTGGAGGAGGGTTTGGGTTCCCTTCCAGCAACTTTCCTCCACGTGAAGTCTCCATTCTTCGCTTCAGGGCATGGTGACAAGGAGAGTGAGACTGGTTCCGAGGTTTAAGCTTGCTGAGCCTTCAGGTTTGAAGGTAATCTGGGCCCCAAGTTTGGTTAGGAGGTCTCTGCCAAGCAGGGGAACCGGTCACTCAGGCAGGTACGGAAACTCATGAGTTACTTCATGGCCGCCGAACTGGCAGGTCCTTGACTGGCAAAAGGGCTGTCTGTTCGACTGGTCTCCAGTGGTCCCTATTCACGGTTGAGTACTGCCAGCCCGATCAGGTGGTCCTGGGGCTCTGGTCGATATTTTCCTTTAGGGGTGCTTCCTCTTGGTGTCTGAGACTTCTGGGGGCACTCATTTTTCTAGCGCCCGCTCTTTTTGCTGTAAACGCATTGGTCTCTGGCCAGTGGCATTCTCCTGGTGCTTCCTGCTCGGCGACTTCATCCCGATTGATGAACACTTTGTTGGCGACCTCTAGCGGTTGAGAGATGTTCATGCTCGCGAATCCTTCCAACTTTTGATGTTTTTTTTCTTTTTTTGATGTCTGCCGCCACTTGTGCCACGAAAGCAGCGTTCACCATCTTCTGGTTTTCTGGAGCTTCTGGGTCGAAGGGTGTGTCATGTTCGTGGGTTGTTTAGCCCCTTCTTGGACCCCTCAGGGGAGCGCTTCCCGATATAGTTGAAGCGGAGCCAGTCCCTGTTCAGTGTTAATGTCCCAGTTAAGCTTAGTTTCCAGTGCCACCTCCTGTGCCCAATCCTCTGGGTCTAGGACACCAGTAGGGGCCTGCTCTTGTCCTGAGGCCAGCCAGGGTGGACCCTGCGTCTCACGGAGGGGCATCTGCAATGTGGGCTGCGCAGATCAGAGTCTCCTTGCCAATGGGGTTGCAGGACTCCCCTCTGGTGGGGTTGTCAGTTCTGCAAGGGCGGTGGTGTCATCGTGTGATTTGCCTATACCTCCAGGCCGGGAGGAGAGACTGAAGGAGGAGGTGTCTCTGGGAGACCCGGTGGTGCTCCTAAGCCAGGAGGAAGCGCTGGGGCGGTTGGCACATATGGCAGTGGGGGCAGTGGTGAGTCTTCTTCCGAGGACCCCTGATGAATGACTGGTTTCTGGTGCCTCGCTTCTTGTGCAACTAAGACCCTGCTCTGTCCCTTCTTTCCAATGCACAAGCGAACCCAGGGGGCAGAGTCCAGGCTACTTCTAACCAGGAGTCAATATAGGGGAACTGATCTGGGTGGCTAGGGGTTCCGGTGACTACTAGCCACACCGCACGGACCTTGGCTACATCTAGGGTCCCTTCCGAGGGTCAGTCTACGTTAAAAGTGGGCCACTCCAACTCACATAGAGTTCGGAGGGTGCCGGGGTTCATCCAGATACCATAATCTCCGGAAAATCCTTTCCTGAAGTTCTTAAGCATGCAGTTCAAGTCGGTGGGTTTTGACTGTGATGAGCCCATACCCTGTGTCAGTGGAGCAAGACAGACAAAGGTGGGGTGCCTCTTTCAAGGCCACTCAGATGCCCGCTTGTCTGCGTCCCTCACGGGAACTTAGGCTCTTCTTAGCTAAGGCATCCGAACAATTTTCCGGGTGCACTGTTATGCCGGATGACGTAGCCGCGGAAGCAGGTTGGGGCCCACTCTGACCCCGTGGCACAGGCTGTGGGGCCACAAACTGGTACGATAGGTGCAAGCCCCTACTGTCCACATTCACGCACACAATCACTCAGAGGTTAAACAATCCCTCCCACAGGAATTGCCCTATACTGGAGTCTCGTCACACGAGACCTTAGGAGGTGATTAGTCTCTTCCATCCAGAGACAAGCCTGACTGGGGCTTGGCACCCGGGTGCTTACCTTTCCAAAGTCTTCTGATATCATTCAGTCCATCTCTCTCCCTTGAGTCCGATTGGGACGTGGGGATGCAGTCCACAGGGGTCCGCCTCGGAAGGAGGTTCCGTCAAGACAACAGGAGGCACCTACCTTGTTTGCTCGGAGACCGCCGTTGGCCATGCCCTTCAGTCCCAAGCCAGAGGCACAATGGGCCTGCTCGGTTGGGTTTCCTGGTCAGGGAACCAAATGTTGCGGCTGTTGCGATGACCCAGACCGGCACTCGGAGAGAGAGGAGGAACCAGGCTTTATTATGTGTGCGGGCCCAGGGGAAAGTTCGGTTTCCAATTTCTGGGGCCCCAGCCCCAGATTTCTGGAGTTTTTATTGGGGTCTGCAGGCTCCCGTTCATTGGCTAGCGAGTTGGCAGGTGGAATTTCCATTACCTTAGGCAGCTAAGCAAGCGTGGTTACAGAAGCAGAATTTGCAGGTTACGAAATCAAGTGGGTAGGGTTACAGAGCCAAAAATGCAGGTTCCAGTTCTAAGGCGGGAGATTCTTGTCAGGAAAGGGGAGAGGGGTAGGGCTGCAGTGACTTTTCCTTATCACTACAAGAGAGCTCCCCATATCAGTAGCATCTGCATTAAGTGGGAGCTTATTAGAAATATAAAATCTAGGGACACCCCTGACCTATTGAATCAATTTACATTTTAAAAGATCCCAGGGTGATTCATATGCACATTAAAGTTTGAGAGGCACTGGTCCAGGATTCATATCAAATGTACATTAGACACATAGTTTACTTTCTGTAATATTGTAATGACAAGGGAGTAAATTATATTTTAGGAGAGAAATAGGTGATTGCTGACCTCTTTTGGGAAGACTGATAAAAGAATTCAATTTCCAAGATACAGTTATATTATTAATTAACAGCTGTATCCTTGGAAATGTGTTTTGTTTTGTTTTTTGCCTGTATCTAATTGGTCCAAGAATAACAACTTTTAAATCCTAGAACAATTTATTTGTTTATTACATTGTTATTTTAAACTGCTATGATTTTGACAGAAACAATTCATTATAGGGCATTTTTTGAGGATTAATGACAAGTTAGAAGGAATGACTGGCTTGAGACAAGTCTGAAAGCAATCGATCCATTGAGTTATTAATTCTTAGCACATACCTTATGTTGATGTTGCTATTGTTTCATCCACAGAGTCCTGGGGGAAAAAAGAAGAGGGAAAGAAGGAAGGGAAGGAGGGAGGAAGGGAGGAAGGGAGGAAGAGAGGAAGGGAGGGAGGAAAGGAGAAAAAGAGGGTAATATAGATATTTTCTCCTGCTCTGGGCAGTTTCATTTATTGTTTGCTACTATTTTCTGGAGGCCCTCATAGGGAACAATAGCTTTGTTCATTAACCTTTCAAATTGCTTAATGCTTGCAGCTCACTGTGCAATAAGAGCTGTTGCTGTTACATCAACGTTTCATTTAGTTCACTCTGCCACATTTACCACATGTAGGAAATGTTCCAAACTCCTTATGCAAATACTACATCTAGGCACTATTATTCCGACTTCCATAATCCTGACCTCCTGTGAATCAGAAGTGTCAAATTACATAGGAGATTAGTGGATTTTTTTGGTTTTGGTGTGTTACTGAGTGGTCTCCCACAGACTCAACAGAAAATCAGTTGTATTTGAACCAAATACTTCATTCTGCATTTCTGCATTTTCAAATATTGCAATTCTAACCTGTACTCTCAAGGAAAGTTTTATAGCATATGAACTTTAGGAATAAGCTTAGAAAGCCATATCATGTTTACAGAGCCAGGGAGCATCTACACTCAAAACACATGCATATTCGTTAAGTCTTTGCTGAAATTTCTGTCTGAAGATGGTGGTTAGTTCTACGCTAAACAATGATACAGTACTATGAGAAAATTAAAAACAAAACTGTGGCAGTATGAGGTTATTTTTGTGAATCCCCAAAAAGAGAAGAACTATGTTTGTAAATTGGCCTGTTCCTCTGGGTGTGATACCCTTTGATTGTATTAAATTCAAAGGTTTTAAGTTTACTTGATTAAATCAACTTAGGGCCTTTGATTCATCCAAATCAGTAAGGCGTGACTCAGGTTAAGTCCCCGCCCCTTTGGTGGGCTGATATAAATGGGCACACACTCAAGAAGACACAAGAAGAAGAGAGAGAGAACTTTGTCACTTTTGATCCTAGAGCCCCAGGGAGAGATGAGCCATTCGCCTGATAGTTTGCAGCTGAGTAGCTGAGAAAGCCTGGAAATAAACAAGCCCTATGCCAGACTGATATAGGAAGCCCTGAGAGACCAGCCCTATGCCAGTCTACAGCTGAGCTCTAAAGAAGCTGGGTCCACAGAGCCTTAAGACTAAGAAGGAAGGAGAGACCAGGCAGAGATTGCCCTCCATCTTGCTTCAATACGTGGCAACTGACTTTAGTGAGAAAGCAGCCTTGAGCTGGACTCTTTAGTCCTTTTAACAGTAGGCTTTAAAAAAATAAAAAAAAAAACCAAAAACAAAACAAA
>JAQZBX010001788.1:0-78622 GCA_029593785.1 Cabassous unicinctus | reverse complement strand
AATAAAATGATGACGATGGACGATTCCCAGGTAAAAAGCAAAGAGTATCTACAACTGCAAGCAAAACAGTTCCTTCTACCTGTCCCAAAAGATCTAAGCCCCCTCTCAATCTGAAGCAACAGGTATCACCACCCCAAAATCCTCAAGATTGAGATATGAACAAACATAAGGGGGGAGGGGGCATACAACCATGGACCAAAGCAGATATTATTATTGTAGTCATGTTTTTTTTACAAAACAAATTTAAAGGCTACATTAGTTCCCTTCTTCCCTTTTTTGTTTTGGACAAGATGTGAGCAATATCAGACATGAGATAGATTTCACTTTACAGTTTCTGAGAATAGACAATATAACTTTGTAATATCTCATTGCAATTCAATACTTATTTCTTAAAAGTTTTTAAGGCACATTTTATCAATGCCAATTGTGCCTTTTAAATGACACTAAATTTTATAAAAATATAGTTATTGTTCATCCAACAATAATACCTTTGGCATGTCATTTAATTTTTTAAGCATTTCATGTGTAAAGGGAGAGGGATGGGCCATATAATCTCTATATGCAGTCCAGTAATTGAAGGAAAGGAAAGAAGGAAACAAAGAAGGAAAGAGGGAGGGAGGAAGGAAAAAAAAGAGAAAAAGAAATGAGTGGAAGCAATAAAATCATCCTTTGTGGTGTTAGATATTACAATTTAGATATACTGGCATAAACCATTTCTTCTTTTACTTCTTCGATGACTGCAATGCCAAATCTCATGCTTTGCCTCCCTTGACAAGAAAATTTCATCAGTGTTTGAGAAACACAATGCATTGCTTTAGGTTCTGCCCCTATTCCCTTTTGCTCTCCAATTGTTCTTTGCTTTGTTGGTTTATTTCAATCCCAGCCTCACTTTCCCTTCTCTACTTCTTCCAACATAAATAGAAAGAGAACTCCCAAACACATGCTCTTGTATTCTCTCTTCTACCAAGATAAAAGAGGATCTGAAGAAATAGGCTGTGGTTGGTGAATGATGAGTGGTTTTTCTCATGAACATGCATGCTTCTGTGCCTCAGCTCTTTGCCCATGGAATGCTCCTTATCACAAAACACAAGTGAACTCAAGAAAGCCTGTGGAAGCAGACATTAATCCTCTGGCTTCCAGCTCCCTCCTCTGTTGCAACAAGCCACATTTGGCTGCTGCACTTAAAAGAATCAGTTTTTATTGGCTAAAATTGCTCTTTGCTTCAGAGCACCCAAAACTGCCTCAGGGGGGAAAAAAGTGGTTGATTGTTTATCCCTTTTGTACAGCCTTTAACTAGCCAAACATGGCTGAATTTTCTTTACCTATGATTTTGAGAGGAGCCAGTAAAAAGTACCTCTATCAATACTAAAAAGTTTTGTTACTTGAAAAAATAAAGGAAATGAATGAATAGAAAAGGCCACAGAGCCTTCATAAATGCACCCATCAACAACAGCAACTCCAACATCTTAGATCATATCCACTAGTGATGGGACACTGTATCGGTTTAAAAGAACCCAAAGAAGAAAAGGAGACAAGAGGACTTTTGTGTCCCCAATGAGTATCGCAGATGAGAGAGAAGAGCAACATAAACAGCAATTCCATTTTGAATGGGGGTGGGGGTTTCCATTTGAAAAGGTGAAGTATTTCAAAAAGTCTGAAGCTCCTACTGGCAGAAGGTTCCTTAGAAAAAGATGCTGACTCAATTCTGTGAATGATGCATTTGTCAGCCTGTCATGTGATATTAATTCATATTAAAAAATAAATAAAGGAGGAAAAAGGAAAGGAGACTTGGAAGTGAAGGTAGGGTATATGCTTGAGCCATAGTCTTCAAAACTTATAGCCATAGCATTGCCAATATACATGTTATTTCCAGATTTCTTGTGCGCAACAGAAGTTATTCATTCACCGGGATGAACATGCAGGCTATCAGAAAAGCAATAACTTCATTGAAAGCCATTGCTGTGGGTGAAATTTACAAATCCAGCTCCCACATTTTTTCCACTGGGTGTTGGAAATTGCATCATGTCTCCCACAAAAGGCATGTTCAGGTCCCAACTCCTGATTCTGTGGGTGTGGACCCATTGTAAATATGATCTCTAGAAGATGTTACTTTAGTTAAGGTATAACCTAACTAAATCAGGTTGGGATTTAACTCATATTATTGGAGTTCTTTATAAAAAGAATGAAATCCAGATATATAGAGAAAGAAGCTATGGGGAATAGCCAGAAGCTGGAAGTCACCAGAACCCAAAACTCAGAGGAGAAAGGAGAAGATGCCACCATGTGCATTGCCATGTGGCAGAAAAGCCAAGGACTAAGGATAATGGGCAGCCAGCCCCAGAATGCCACAGTCTTTGGGGAAAAAAACATCACAGTGTTGATGCCTTGATTTTGGATTTCTCCTAGCCTCCACCATGAGGTGGAGCCACCCCATTGTATGTTATTTGTTTTAGCAGCCAGGAAACTAAAACACTGGGATTCATTGACATCTAAATGAAACCCTATTCAATAGAAAATGTTAACATATATGTATTACAGAGAGCAAAAGTATGGGCATTGTAATCTTGGTTTGAAAGTAATTCCTTTCCCCTAATTCATATTCCAAATGAAGTTCCAAACAAGTACACAAAGAAAATCAGCAGGAAAAATATTATGTTCTAGACATTGTTGGTCTATTTCCTGAATGAATTCAGCTTGAACCAGTTGTATTAATATATTCACTTACATATTCAATTGATATTCATTAGTCTTGCTTTATGCCAAGAATTGTCTTAGTGATGAATAATTGTATAGTATTGAATGAGATACATCCCTGTCTTTTTTAAGCTTATATTTTAGTGGGGAAGAGAAAAAATAAAGAGCAAACAAATAAAATAAATAAGTTCAATAAATTAACCACTCTAGGTACTTCAAACAAAATAGCTTTAAAACAGGAATTAAATAGAGAAACATAATACAAAATATGTGGAAAAGCTGAAGAAATCAAAGTAAGGAGCCGGCCACTGGAATTCTTATGTTCAGAAGCACTACAGTGCCTGGTAACTACACTCAGGAAGCTGCTTTTCTACCACATTGCCTCTGAGCCCATGAAATTGGAGAAACAGAGAATAAACACTGAAACCCAAAGTCCACCTTTTCAACAGTGTCTTGGCATACAACCTTGCTTATCAGAAGAAGCAACTGCAAGAAGATAGTCTGTACCTTACTCCTACTTTCCAAATGTCACAGAAAACCTAATTTAAACTTGGAATTCTAGCTGCAGTATAGGAAAGCAACCTACAGGGAGGGTTGAGGGGAGGCCAATACACAGAAACCACCACACTGGAAGTTGAGATGAGCAATAGAAGGAAGTAACGTAAGAGATGTCATAGAAAAGAAAATGTTGGATTTAAGAGCTTACTAGAAAAGGCTGATCGGAGGCTCTTTGAGAAGCTGATATTTGACTTGAGATCTGAAGAAATGTGCTAACATCAGAAATTTTGAGGGCTAAAGAAAGAATTGTAATGTATTGAGGAAATGCAAAGACACTGTGTTGGAAAGGGCCTTGGTGTATTTGAGGAAGAAAAAGAAGTTAAGTGTGGCTCAAGTACATTGAAGCAATAAAGCAAAGAATGAAATTATACAATGAAGAGGGGAAGGAAGGTAAAAGTAAAATTGTTTGGACCTTACAAGCCGTAATAAGAGCAATAGAAAACTGCCGAAAATTTTCAGGCATGATAGCAAACTGATCTGATTTTCATTCTAAATTTACAACTGACTGTAAGTGCTGTATAAACAATGCACTGGGATGATTCAAGAGCAGAGGGTAGAAAACCAGTTAAGGATTCTTGTGATGCATAGCGTCTCATGGCTTAGGCTTACAGACATGGTAGCTCAGCTGGAGGAAGGAAAACACTGAGATTTGATTTACAGCGTGGAAGTAGAACTGACTTAATGTGATGATGGAACCCATGGAATGGGGCAGGGTTGTTGGAAAGAGGAAATTGAAAGATGGTTCTAATACACACGACTTTCCAGTCTGTTCCCCATCACTGCCTGATATTTTGGCTTTTTTTCCTCATACTTACCTCTTGAACTTAGCACCCAATTTCTCTTATCTAATTTTCACATTGGTTCTCCTTCAGGACTACAGTTATACTTACCCTGTGGACTGAGGTTACTTCTAACACATTATAATTACAACCTAGTCCAATCCAGTCTTCCTATTGGACCCAGCCCCCATGTGAGGCCATGAGAATGGCCACTTTGGCCAAAATGAAGTTTCTTCCCAAAGCTGATGTCTTTGGGGAACAATGATGATTACATATCTAATAAATATTAATTTCTATGTTTCTTAATTCTTGAAAAGCATAAATTTCAAAAATAAATAAAAATTCCTACAACATTTAATAAATTATTTGTTCTATAAAATACTTGACTAGTGAATTCATTACCCTAGTGTTAACATGGTTTGGGGGTGGCTGAGCAAAGACTTTCATCCTCCTTTTCCCAGAGTGATAACAAAAATGAATTAGCCAACTCTGCCAAATGTGACTGCTCAGTTCTCTGGAGGGAAAGAAGATTTGTTTGAGCACAGCAGAATTTGTGGAGTTTTCATTGGCTACTCTGTCAGTCATAGTTTTCTGGCCAGGCTGTGGCAAGAAATCAACTTGAAAGAACACTGACAAGAAAGACAAGAGGTTTCAGGTCATCAGAAATGCTCTTAGATGACAGAATGAATCACAGGCAAAAACAAACACCGCAGAAATAAAGGTGATAACAAAGTTGGGTAAAACAGATGTTATGTCGACCTCAGTTCATCAGAATCAAAGAACTAATTTGCTTACCATTGTCTAGTACTTTGAAATGCTCCCTGAAGAAGCCAGGAGTGGCAGTGAATATGTAAACCAGGTGCTTCAGATTTTAGTGAGGTGCAGTTTGTAAGAATAAACACAGTCCTGGTTAGTATGCAAAGGCAATGCTTCAATAACATTAGCATAATGTATGGTCCCAGTTAGCCATAGTCTTAAGCAGAAAACTGAAATATGAGGAAATAACCACATTCATTTTCTTTTCTTTTCACTCCTTGACTGAAACATATAGTCACTGATAACTCAGCTAAAGGCTGTAGGAACCCTCCAGGACAATGGGGCTGGGCTCTGGTACTTTGAGTAATTAATTCATTTCAGGAGTCATAAGTTGGGAATCTCTTCAGAATGTCTAAATCCTCAGACTCAGACCTCTATGAGCTTCAAGTAGTCCATCATAGTCTGCAGGTCTAAAGGGGTATTAAATTAATTGTGGAAAGATGTGGATAACATCCTTAAAGATTCCTCAAAAAGAGCATTCAAGATCTTTCTGGTGGTTAGGACGCCTGAGTTTTTACAACTTTGGCTTAGTTCCTTTAACTTTCTAAGCTTCAATTTCCTGTTTTAGAAAAGTGAGATAATTTAAAAAATCTAATCCAATGAGGGAAAGATTAAATGACATAATATGTTTAAAAGTTCCTGGCACATAGTAGGCCCTCAGTAAATTATGTTTCCTTTCTGCCTTGGGAGAATATACAACTTGGGGTTAAGGAACGTGAGATTTCAAGTTAGAAACACAAGTTTACTAGGAATCAGTACATAGGCAAGTAATTTACACCATTTAGCTTCAGTCTCCTTGTATGAAAAAGAAAAATAATTGTAACTTCTGAGCTATTATAATACAGAGCTACTTTAAATGTTAGATAAGTTGATCTATATATATAGGACCTGAATGAGCATTCAGTACATTTTTGTTAGAGGAATGGCTGAATGGCAGGATAATAGTTGTTATTATTATTATTACCATCATTATTATTTCAGTTGAAATTCCAATACTAGCTATTTAGATCTTGTTAATCAACTTCATTCAATAACTGTATTCTATTACTTCTGAGTCTCAGTTTCTTCCTCTATCAAATTCAGAAATTGGATTAGGTGAGTGATTTTCAAATACTGGTGTTTAAAAGAACACACAGGGACTTTGCTAAAAATTATGGTTCTTAAGTCTCATATCAAAGGAGTATTAATTACAAGGTGAGCCTCTATGAATCTGTGTTTTAAATAGCACCAAAGTTGATTCTGATGGAGGGAGGAACAAAAACATTTTTTTAAAATATGGGCTATGGTCTAAGATCTCTCCTTGTTCTCAGATATCCTGCTTTGTCTTCATTCCTAATTATTGTTAAATATCCTCTGCCATAATCTGAGACTACTTCTTCATCCCTAAAATAATGCTGCTATCATATCTATGTATGTACACACATGCACACATGCAAACACACACACATACAAGTGTTTTCCCTCTCTACGCTCAACACTATCAGAGAAGTTCTATCTTAGATCTTCCATATTACTGATTAAAATAATAGATTTTGAGAGATGGGATAAGTAACTATGAACTAAGTCCATCATATTGTAAAGTTCCTGGAATCATCATTCTTATGGGTCTTCTAGTTCAGCCAACTCAGCTAAGAAACTTCCGATCAAAGTGTCTAAATGATGCTCTCAAAGTCACAGAGCAGACCTGAGACTAAACCAAAAATCTCAGGCCCCTCAGATCAAATATCTTTCCATTACACTCATCTACTTCCCAGAATAAAAATTCCTTGGCCTAATTTCTAAAGTTTGTGGGCAAGCGTCATCTTTGTGTCTCCAGAAAAAGCCTAGAAGGTTTGCAATTGGAGTAATGGGATATAAATTCAGAATTATTTCTTGTCCCTTTCAAATATCTTCAAGTTTCTTCCACAGAAAAACAGACACTTATATAATCTTAAATTGAAGTCAAAGCACAAAGATAACTGGGGAAAACACAAATCAATCCACTAACAGATCATAAAGAATTTCATCACCCTCACAGCAGATCTGTTTAACTCCTTCTACATTTTTCTATGGAGTCATTGTGTGAATAAATCTTGCCTCTTGGAGGAGTATATTACATTAGTTGGTGAGGTTGAGGAATGGAAAGAATCACTTCTGTATGAAAAGTGGCTTATTTCACCCAACCTCTGGGCTGACAACTTTTCACATTTGTCTTAATAGTGCATTTTAGGAAAAGCACTATATTTGTGTGTGTGTGTATGTGTGTGTGTGTGTGTGTGCATTCCAAATGCAAATCATTTCCCATATGGTTTCAACCCTAGAAATAGCAGGAGGATATAGAAATAGAAAAACTACATTTTAAAATGTGTTTTTCTTCAAGTTGTAGTGTGAAAAAAGGAATGTCAGCTTCTCTGGCCAAATTCTTATGAATTAATTCAGAGTAAACTTCAGCTTCTACAGTTTTTGGATGCAAAGTTTTAACCTGAGGTCAGTAACAGTGAGTGAATAAACAACACAAGCTCAGAAATATAAGTACACATCTTTAGAATATAAATCTCTGGCTGCAGAAAATGTATTTTGACCCTCTAAAATCCATTGCCTTGGGTGTGCAGAAGCCCTGTTTCCCGTGGCTATTCTCCAAACATTGTAGAAGTACTAAGACAGGGCTGTTCCTGGAAAGCCTGGTCTCCTCTGAAGGGATGGAAGATTCACCAGTGGCCTTGGCAAACTTTCCTTAAAACTGCACTGTGGTCTAAGATTCTTCCGTTGAAAATGCCTTTCGCCCATCCCTCTCTCCTTCATTCTGGGTCAGACTTGTTTCATGATCTGATGGCTCTCTCATCCTCTCCCAGATTCCTCCTCCTTTTGACTCACAGGTATTTCCCATAATAAGTTCCTTAATGCTTAATCTCATTTTGGTGTAGGCTTATCAGAGAACACAGATTAACGCAAAATGTTTCTTAAAATTTATTTTAAATTCAATCTTTTATTAATAGATTAGAGTTGAAAAATCTAAATAGCCAAGTTGAGGGTGTAGGTTTAGTGTAGGAATGGGCAAATAAGTTTATTTTTGTTGTAAGCACTACTACAAACAATTCTTCACGTGGCATATATCTAGCCCAGTTTATCAGAAGAATACTGTAGAACTTAGAAGCAAAACTCAAGTTAGTAATAAGATTTACTTTTGCTTAGATTTATAGCTAAACATATATGATCGTCCAGAAACCCCAGGACAAAAGTATCAAAGAGATGTATTTCAATGCAATCTATATAGAGATGGAAGTGATGTTTTAATGAAAATGAGACTAATGAGTAAGAATCTTTTGATTGATTAATGATGTTTGACATAACTTCTCTGGAGTGAAGCATCAGGGGTGTTAGGATGCTGATTGAGCATTTGAGGTTTGAAATTTTTCTTTCAAATGAAATATTAAATAGGATCTTAAATTAAGTAAGAGTAAGATAATGCTTGTTAAAATTGGTATTATTCTTCCTTAAAGATTCTGAGTCAGTCCCTGATACTCACCCTATCTACAACCAATGGAGAGGACTAAAAACCAACGTTTGAATTAGGTCTTACCATTTTCTCTTTAATGGCAAATTAATTTCCTTAATCTTTAGAAAAAGAGCAAATCCATGCTCATAATATTATTTATTATAAAATGTAAACCACTAAAACTAGTTTATAATAAAAATACATACTACACTTTTCCATAAGTCCATCTTTCTTAATGATGAAAATCTATCCAGCTTTAAGAGGATAAGTATATGTAGAAAATCTTTCAATATAGTCTGTAAGTCTGACACTGCAATGCTACTCAACTGTGAATAACTCTGGAAACAACTGAAATGCTTTACCTTAAAGTATGGATGACTCAATCCCTCTTAAAATCTACTGAATGAGACTCTCCTAAGGTTTAGAACAGAGATTCTGTTTCAAATTAAAACAAAATGGAATCCCTGAAGTGATTCTGATGACTAGCTAAATTCTAGAATCATCTTCTGCCTCTGAAGAATTATCTGAGTTGAGAGCTGACCCCAGTCACTTTTTAACTAAAATTCCCATGAAGAATTAGAAGACTTAAAATCGGTCTCCTGCTTTGCAACATATTGTGACTACAGGTAAGTTCCTGAATCTTGTTTACCTTCAGATTTTCTCAACTATGAAGGAAATAAAATCACCAACAATCTGTACCATTTTTTTGAGGCCTCATTCTCAAGAAGATGAAAGGTTAAATGTTCCTGAAATTGGTTTTAAAACAAGCATTATTTACCAGTACATGAACTGTCTGTGTTCCTATCTAAGGCCAGCCCCTCTAACTGGGCACTAGATTCTTTTCCCTCTATCTATTCAAGGACATCATTCCAGCAATTCTCTCATTTCTATCTTGTATCATAATAGCTTCCTTCTTTATTGGATTATCTCCATGAGCATAGACATATTCTATAATATCTCTTATCTTAAAAAATCCTCTTATCCTCTTGAACACTCATGCTTCTTCAACTACCACCCATCCCCTCCTCCACTTAATAGCAAAATCCCTGCAAAATTCCTATATATATAGTTAACAATATTTTATCTACAAATTCTTTCCATTTATTCCCTCTTGATACCTCAAACCTCACACTCCATCAAAATTGTTACTACCTATACAAAAGTAATGAACAATCTGAAGAGTAAATCAAGAAAAACATTACATTTACAATAAACAATAGCAACTAAAGAAACAAATATCCAGGAATAAATTTAGTCAAGGATGTAAAGGACTTGTATGCAAAAACTTCATTCTTGCTCATGGATTAGAAGACAAAATATTTTTAAGATATCACTTCTACCCAAGGTGACTTACAGCTTACATGCAATCACAATCATAATTCTAGGAGCGTTTTGGCACAAATGGAAAAGTCAATCATCAAATTTGTATGGAAGGGTAAGAGACTCTGAATAGCAAAACCATCTTGGAAAAGAAGAATGAAGTTCAATGACACACACTTCCTGATTTTAAAATTATTGCAAAGCTACAGTAATCAAAAATTTGCTGGCAATGTCAAAGGTTTCATTTTTGTGTGTGTAAACTCTTCATTTCTATCAATTTTATGGATTTTTTAAATTAGTCTTTCATTGTAGATGTCTCAATGTTGATTAACTAATTTTTGCAAGGACCATTACTGATCAAGCAAATAAATTCAACAGCCATTTGTGGGAAAAGAAACAATATGATACTGACACAAGGACAGACATAGAGCTCAATGGAATCAAATTGAGAGTTCCAAAATAAATCCTTACATCTGTGGCCAAGACCACTCAATGAAGAAAGAATAGTCTCTTCAACAAATGTGCTACATGCAAAAGAATGAAGGTGGACTCCTACTTAAACCTTATACAAAAATTAACTCCAAATGGATCAAAGTCCTAAAAATAAGAACCCCAATCTATAGAACTCCTAGAAGAAAATATAAGGAAGTATCTTAAGGAACTTGTATTAGGCAGTGGTTTCTTAAGTTTTACACCAAAAGCATGAGCAACAAAAGAAAAACAAAGATAAATCAGACTTAATCAAAATTAAAAACATTTGCATGTTGTATTAGTCAGACAAAGGGGTGCTGATGCAAAATACCAGAAATTAGTTGGTTTTTATAAAGGGCATTTATCTGGAGTAAAAGCTTACAGTTACCAGGCCATAAAGCATAAGTTTCTTCCATCACCAAAGTCTGTTGCCACGTGTTGGAGCCTGCCCACGTTTGCCAGGGTTCAGGCTTCTTGGGTTCCTCTCTTCCCAGGGCTCCATTTCTCTCTGGGTTCAGCTCCTCTGTTTCCTCCACAAGGTCAGCTGTAGACTCAGGCAAATGGCTCGTCTCTTCCCTGGGGCCTTCTCTCCTTCCTCATAACCAAGCTCCTCTGTGTGCTTGCTTCCCCAGGCTCCAGCATTAAAACTCAGCCTCAGAACTCCAACTCAAAAACTCCAACTCTGTCCTTTGTCATGTCTTTTCTTTTTGAGACCCCACCCACCAAGGGGCAGGGCTCAACACCCTACTGATGTGGCCCAATCAAATCCCTAATTATAATTTAATCATGCCCAGGTGAACAGACCAGTTTAAAAGCATAATCCAATATCTATTTTTGGAATTCATAACTATATCAAACTGTCAAACTGCTACACATGTCAAAGGACTGCATCATGAAAGTAAAAAGATAGCCCACAGAATGGGAGACAATATTTGGAAACCACATATTCAGAAATCCTACAACTCAAAAAGTAAAAACAAACAACCTAATTAAAAATGGGCAAAAGCTTGAATAGGCATTTCTCCAAAGATGGTACACAAATGGACAAAAAGCACATGAAAAAATAGATGCTCAACATCATTAGCCATTAGGGAAATGCAAATCAAGACCACAATAAGATACCATTTCACACCCACTAGAGTGGCTATGATTAAAAAAACAAAAGGGAAAATAACAATTGTTGGAGAAATAGAAGCTTTCATTTAGTATTAGTGGGAATGTAAAATGGTGCAGCCACAGTGAATAACAGTTAGTGGGTCTTCAGAAATTTAAATATAGAATTGTCATATGACCTGGCAATCCACTTTTTGGTAAATATACCCAAAAGAATTGAAAGTAGAGTCTAGAACAGATATTCACACAAAAATGTTCTTTGTGCCATTATTCACAATTTTCCAAAGATGGAAACAATGCAAGGGGCCATCAATAGATGAAATGCAAAATAATATCTGCTATATACATGCAATGGAATATTATTCAGCCATAAAAATGAGGTCTTGATACATGTGACAACATGAGTGAACCCTGAAGACATCATGTTGAGTGAAATAAGCCTAGACACAAAAGGACAAATATTGCATGATTTCACCTACAATGAAATCATTAGAATAAGCAAATTCATTGCGTCAGAAACCAGATTACAGGTTACTTGGGGCCGGGTAGGCTGTAGGGAATAGTGTTTAAATACTTAATTGGTACAGATTTTCTGTTTGGTTTGATAGAAAGGTTTTGATAATGGATGGTGATAATGGTAGCACAACATTGTGAATGTAATTAACACTTCTTAAGTATATATTTGAATGTTAGGTTAAAAGGGTAAGGCTTAGGTTATATATTTGTTACTAGAATATAAAATTTTTAAAAAGTCACAGGACTGTTCAACACAGTGAATCTTAGTGTAAACTATAGACTACTTAATAGTACAATTATAATAATGTTCTTTCATCAACTATAATAAATTTACTGTACTAATATAAAATGTTAACAACAGAGAAAACTGTGTGTGTATGTGTGTGATAGGGTTGGTAATTCTGTATTTGCTACATGATTTTTCTATAAACTGCAAGGTCTATATTTTCTGTACTTAAACACACACATATTTATACAGCTATTGTCAAAATTATCAGTAATCTCCTTATTGGTAACACCTGTATTCATATAACTTGGAGAGAGATCACTCTCTGAAATATCTTCTCTTGGATTCCAGTGTCCATTTGTTCTGGTTCTCATCTTCCCACACTGGCTGCTCTTCCTTAACCGCCTTTACTGGTTCTTCCTCACTTCTCCAAACTTTAAATATTGGAGTGCTTCAAAGATTAGTCCATGGCCCTCTTTTCTTCTCTGTCTACATTTATTTATATCTAGCCCCTGGCTCTATGCTGATGGCTTCCAAACTGATATATATTTCCTGGACCTGCAACCTGAATTGCAGACTAATTTATTCAACTGTCTAATTGACACTTTCATTTGATGTCTAATTGTCATCTCAAACTTTACTCAAACTAAACCAAGTTTGTATCTCTCTCAGTTAATTCCCCTATGGGGACGTTATACAGGAAAATGTCTGCCATTTTTATTGTTTTGCCCCTGTGTCACTTCTCTCTGTAACACATATGATATTAGAAATATTCACAGTATGGAATTTCTTATGAATAAATATAATTTTGTTCAAATCGTGTGTGATTTTTTTTGTTTTATGCTTTACATTGATAGATAAATTACATATTTTACCCCATAATAAATATTAATATTTATTAAATTGTAAAGATTAATTACTTTATTTAATGCTCAAATAACAATTGAAAGTAAAACAATTCAGAATTATGTGACACAGATTTTTATTAATGTAGAAGAATCAGAGATGAATTGGTGCAAAAAGGTGATTGTCTTCTGTCCTCTGGATTTTGTCCTCTTTTTTTTTTAAAAGTAATACTTGGCGCATAAGATTATTATAAGAATGTAAAGAGAAATCATTATTATTTGTATTATTATTACCATTCTGAGAATATTTTCTAGAAAGAAGAAAGAAAAGTAAGTTAGGCAAGAAGGAAGGAAGGAAGGGATGGAGGGAGGAAAGAGGGAGGGAGGGAGGGAGGGACAGAGAGAGGGAGAAAGAAAATAAAACAAGAAAACTTGTAATGGAAAAGTAGTAGTTCCTTTTTGCTACCAACATGAAAGATTCTACAACCTAGGGAAACTTTAAAGGATGACTAAATATTGAATCATTAGAACAAGTCAGAGTGACAACAAACACTCCTATTTGATATCTAATGAATCTTTGATTTTTAAAAATTGGTACTATTTTTAAATTGGCCAATTTTAAATTCAAATATATATAAATATATATATTTATTTTAATAAAGTGATGATGGTTTTATGGCTTATATTATTTAATTTCCAAATAGAGTGAAACACATGAAATTGGATGCTAAGTAAATTAATTGGTAAAGAGGGGGTAGCAATTCCCATTTTAAAGGTCAATAGCAGTGAACCTATGAAAAATAGGCAAAGATTATCTGACCATTTATATACTCCTATTACTGTCATTTCTCAAATGGAAGTTAAAGAAGAAAACCTTATTTAGACAAAGTGTTAAAAGATTTGTTAATAAGAAAAGTTTCTGGTGGGATTAGAACACATTACCCATGCTAACTGTGCAAAATTTAATACTCAATATGAGGAGTTTATTTTCTGCATTATTTTTGCATGTCAACCTGATATAGTAATAGCAGGATCCTAGGGAGTCTATTCGGTTGCCTAACAGCATGAGAGTAAGATATAAAACCTCTCACTACAACAGAATAGGTAATCATTCTTGTGAAGAAGCTAATTCCCTAAAGAGAGTAATGAAAATAAAGCTTCTGTGAAATTAAATGACATCCAAATATAGCAGAAGTGAGAAAAATATGGCTGGTGAAAAATTCAAATTAAATTAAATCTTCTAAGGTGCAATGTATTTTTATTTCTGGAATACCATCTTTTGAAACACTGAGTAGAGTCTCTCAAAGGTGAGACTGACAAGTGTTCTTTGTCTAGTTAACTGTTGGAAGAATAAAATTATCAATCTGTCCCAACCAAGGAATTCATATGAGAGATTTAATATATTATATGATAATCATGCAATAAACATATAAAATAAGGAAAGCTACTCATTGATAGTAAAATTTATTATTAATTTCTTTTTCTGTAGCTTTTTGAAAAATTCATTTTAAAAATATAGATTTAAAACTATCTTCCCTCCTTACAAACACTTCCTTTCCCCCGAATAAATCTTTATATAGTGCTAAGCATGTGAGGTGGAGAAGTAGGTAAGAATTGTCTTTGTTTCCAGGCGCTTTCAGGCTACTGAAGAATGAAGAATAAGCCTTATTTTAAAAAAGCAAACTATGAAGGACAGTGAGTTTAAAAGTAAAAAGCAAGTTAGTAAATTAAATTCAGTTCAAACAAAGCATGCTAAGTCCAATGCAAGGATGCAGGGCTACGAAGATAAATGCACCATAGTGACACTTCCACAGGAATTCACCAGCTCTTGAGGGAGACAGATTGATACACAGATTGGTTCAGCATAGGACAGTAATTTAGAGTTGAGCACAATGTAACAAATCCTCCATTTAAAGATATTTTCTGAGGATTTATAAAGATATGCCTCCAATTTACACACTAACATTGGTTACCATCTTAAAATGAAAGCTTGTGAATTAGCAGAGACTGATATTAGAGCTCTGGCCTTGGTGTGAGAAGATGCAATTTCTGTTAGTTCCAATGCTTCCCCAAGTTCTGTGATATTGAGTAAGCTGCTATACCCCAGGCCCCATCATTTCCTCACCTAAAAATGGAGAGGTTTCATTGGATCAGAGTTCTAAATTGGGGCCCATGGACACTCAGGGAATCTGTGGGTAGAATTTAATTTTTGAACTTGAACGAGAGAACAAATCTTCACTTTTACTAACTTCTAATTGCAATTTTGCATTTCCTTCAATTGTGGATGTAGACATCCAATCACAGAAATAATAGTGGAACCTTTGGATTTGAAACAAGAGAAATCATAGACACAGATACTCTCATATCACATTACAGATACTGCAAATATCTCAAAATATCAATTTGATAATACTATTATACTCTTGTTATATAATGTGTTAATATACAGGCAGATATATTAATATATTGGAAATTAGATTTTAAAAATATTTGGATAATTATATTTTAATACTGTTGTTTCCTTTGTAATTCCATTCATCTCATTTTATGCATTTAAAACCATTATTCTGAAAAGGCTTGCATAAAGTTCACCAGAAGTTCAAAGGAGTCCATGACCAAAATAAATAAATAAATAAATGAAGTTGAAAAGCCCTGCATTATATTATCTATAGGCTTTGTACAACATCTAATTATTGTCTAGGACACTCACAATATTCTTTTCCTGTCATACAATGACTTCTAAGAGAGTTAAGGCAAAAGAAATTAGTGAAGACTGGAATATATGAGTTTCTCAGGACCTTTAATACATTCTAGGGAGTTGAAGCATCTGAACAGGGAAATTGGGAACAACAGCAAGGATAAGAAAAAGAAATGCAGCTGCCCTTTGTGGGAGTCTTTTATCGTTTCATAAGTACTCCTGTTGCTGGTTTAGATACTTGCTTATCTTAAAACCATTTTTGGTTTTCTGACCCCAATGCCTGGATTCAGTATATTCTTATGACTAGCCACCCTTTCTCACCTTCTGAATAATCTCTTCTTCATTCTAGAGCTCAGGCACTGGACCTGACAATAAACTTCAGAACTTACTAATAAAAGATTCTTAAGGGTAGTAGAGATTTTGATAGTGCATGAGGACTTTAGAAGAGTTTCTGAGGCACTACAGGATTTGGAGAATTAGAGAATACAATAGAGGTTATTCCAGGTGAGAGGGAAAGACCTAAAGGAGGACAGCATGTGTTGGAGAAGGTGAAGACAATGGCTTTTCCAGAGTACATTCTATGTGAGTGTTTCTGCATGCATGCATGCTTGTTGGCAGACAGTGGAAAATAAGTCAAGGTCATTGTGAATTCTCATAGTATGATAAGTCAGGAAAAAAAAAACAGAAATTTAGAAAAGATACCTTCAGAAATGAGACCAAAAATACTATTTTGGGCAAATTTCATAGGAAATAGGAGGAGAATAAATGTATTAACATGATTAGCATCATTATTACAACTTTTATTCTATGTCTTATATTGGATTGTTGTTTCACATTACCTGTTATTGTTTTTAAATGTATAATTTATATCACTTATTTTTTTTCTGCATGTGTTGGGTCTAATTTTTGTTATTTTTATGGTTTTTATTCTGGTCATTATGGTCCTTGGTTCTTCTCTACAGCCTTACTGACTTTTGTTCATTTACAAAGAGTTAAAGGATTAGAAGTTGGGATGGAGGCTCGGTTCAGGTCACACCTGCAATACACCTTGGGAAAACATTTCTTGCCCTCCACAGATACTTGGGGAACTCCTTGAAGTCCTCTCTATTCTAGCTGAACGCACTTGGCTCTTACACATCTTTTTATTTACTCAGCGATAGAGTGAATAAATAATTTGGCTGGAGCTTATTTTGCTTTAAGAGAGTAAATTCTTTTGAGATCTCTTAATAAAAGTAACTAAGCAAGTACATATCCTGAATGACCTCAACAGGGTGAGTTTTATAAAATTTCAATGATATGGAATAAAATGATATTATTTCTTCGATAAGAAAATATGGGTCATCTATATGCTGTCTACAAGAGATTCACTTTAGACCAAGGATACCAGTAGATTGAAAGTGAAAGGCTGGGAAAAGATACTCCATGCATGCAGTAACAACAACAACAAAACAAAAAAGCTAGACTAGCTATACTTATATCAGAGGAAATAAACTTTAAAAGGAAAACTGTTATAATTATAAGGAAGGACATTATATATTAATAAAAGGGGCAATTCACCAGGAAGAAATGACAATCATAAATGTATATGCATCTAACCAAAATGCCCTAAATTACATGAGGCAAAAATTGGCAAAACTGAAAAAAATAGATGTCTCTACAGTAATAGTTACAGACTTCAATACACCACTCTCAGCATTGAATAGAACATCTGGGCAGAGGATCAATAGAAAAAAACAGAGAGCTTGAAGAATATGATAAATGGACTAAACCTAATTGACATATATAGAACATTGCACCACAAAACAGCAGGATATACATTCTTCTCAAGTACACATGAATCTTTCTCCAGGATAGTCCATATGTTGGGTCACATGTTGAGTTTCAACCAACAAGATCAAAATTATACAAAGCACTTTCTCTGATCATAATTGAATAAAGCTGGAAATCAACAACAGACAGAAAAAATATAAACTCAAAATGGATCCATGACCTAAATATAAAAGCTTAAACCATAAAGTTCCTAGAAGAAAATGTAGGGAAACATCTTCAAGACCTGGTAGTAGGTGGTGGATTCTTAAACCTTACACCGAAAGCACGAGCATAAAGAGAAAACATGTATAAATGAGACCTCCTCAAACTTAAACATTTTTGTGATTCAAAGGACTTGGTCAAGAAGGTGAAAAGGCAGCCTACCCAATGGGAGAAAATACATGGAAACCACATCTGATAAGAGTTTGATTTTCATTCTATATAAAAAGATCATACAATTCAACAATAAAAAAGCAAGCAATCCAATTGAAAAATGGACAGAAGACTTAAACAGACATTTCTCCAAAGAGAAGATACAAATGGCCAAAAAACACAAGAAAAAATGTTCAATATCACTAGCTATTAGGAAAATGCAAATCAAAATAACAATGAGATATCATCTCACACCTCATAGATTGGCCATTATTGAAAAAAAACAACAGAAAACAGTAAGTGCTGGAAAGGATGTGGAGAAATAGGAACACTCCTTCATGGTTGGTGGGAATGTAAAATGGTGCAGCCTCTGTGGAAGACAGATTGTTGGTTTCTCAGGAAGCTAAATATAGAATTGCCATATGATCCAGCAATTCCTTTACTATGAATATATCCAGAAGAACTCAAATTTGCACATCGGTGTGCACATGTCTGTGACATAAACAGACATTTGCACACCAATGTTCACAGTGGCGTTATTCACAATTGCCAAAGGATGGAAACAACTCAAGTGTCCATCAACTGATGAATGGAAAGACAAATGGAATACTATGCTGCTGTCAGAAAAAATGAAATTGGGACACATATGATAACATGGATGAACCTTGAAGACATTATTTTAAGTGAAATAAGCCACTAAAGGCCAAATATTGCATGTTCTCGCTAATATGAACTAAATACAATGAATAAATGCATGGAGTTAAAACCTAGAGTAAAGGCTATTAGGAGATAGGAGGAGGGTTGAGAAGGGGTACTGATGCTTAACGTATGTAGAAGTTTTAATTAATTTGACTGTAAAAGTGCAAAAATGGATAGAGTTGATGGTAACACATTATAGTGAGTAGAACTAACACAATTGGTTTATGAATGGGATTGTGACTGAAAAAGGTAGTCTAGGGTTGGAAATGTCAATTGAAAGGAAGCTAGGTTATAATCTTGGTACTGAATAACATAGTGAGCCCAGAGGGGGATGAGAATTGTGATTAATAGTACAAATAAAGAATAACCTTCTATGAACTAGAAGAAATGTACATCACTATTGCAAGGTGGTAAAAATGTGGACAAGCACAGGAAAAATACAATTAATGTAACCTATGGACTATAGCCAACAGCAGTACTGTAATATTCTTGTATCAATGCCAAAGATGTACTGTGTTAATAATAGGGGGATATGGGAAAAATATTCCAAATGTATGCTATAGACCATAGCGAGTCTGACGATATTATCTCATAATCTGTAATGAATGTTCCATAACAATTAGTGTGTTGGTGGAGGGGTGTTGTATGGGAATTCCATACATGTGCATGATTGTTTTGTAAATTCACAACTTCTCTAATAAAAATATATTTTAAAAATAATGAGGAGAAAAATCAATTGAAATTGACACCGAATTCACAAATAGTGTAGAATTAGTAGACAGGGATATTAAGGTAGTTATTATAATTGTATTCCCATATGTTCCCATATGTTCAAAAAAGTTGGAGGAAATATTAGAAATATTATGTAGAGATATGGGTGATATAACAAAAAGAGACCCAAACTCAGCTTCTACAAATGGAAAATACCATCTCTAAGATGAAAAATACGATCTCTAAGATGAAAAATATAATGGATAAAATTAATAACAAAAAAAAAATCAACACAGCATCAGAGAACTGTAAGACAACTTCAAGCAGCCTAATAAATGTGCAATTGTAATCTCCAAAGGTGAGGAAATTGGGGAATGAAAAAATATTTGAAGAAACAATGGCCAGAATTATCCAAATCTATGAAAATGATAAATCCACAGATACAAGAAGCTCATAAAATATAATATTGACAGCATATTTCTTTACAGAATCAGTGCAAGTGAGAATACAGTGGGGCCAAATATTTTAAGTACTAAAATGAAAAAAAAATGAGCAACTGGAATTGTATATTCAACAAAGCTGTTTTTCAAAAAATGAAGGTGAAATAAAGACTTCTTCAAAAATACAAAAGCTGAAAGAATGCATCACCAGCAGATTCAAGAAATGTTAAAAAGAAACCTGTAAGGTAGAAGGAAAATGATACTAGATGGAAATATGGATATCTGTAAAAAGAAAATGATTACATAAAATGGTAACTATGTAGGCAGATGTATAGGAACCTTCCTTATTACATAAAAAGAAATAGAGAGAGCTATTGTAAATGCCAAAGGTGTATATTTAGCAGTCATCTATATAGAAATAAAGACTGATGTCTTCAGATTTTCTACGAATAGAAAATGTATATTCTCCAAGGATAAATCCAAGAGAACACTCAGCTTCCACTTGGGGGCAGAGATAATTCATTCCTTTTTAATGTTGAGTATATCCCATTTTTAAAAAATATACTACCCAGGGAAGTCACACACAGGTTTAGCAGCCATCTTCCAGCCCTCACCTACCCCCAACCTCCACTTTTCCATTGTGCGCAGAGGTTTCAATATTTCCATTCTGTAAGGGGTAGAGGGGTGATAGGTCTAAAGGACTGGTCTGACCTTATCTTAAACCGGAAACTACCAACAAGCAGCTCCAGCTGCTTGTCAAGGCTGGAAACTCTCAGTGGCAGGGTGTATAAATACCGTGCAGATGAGGAAAAGTGGGGCTTACAATAGCTGCCATACACCTACTCTGATCTGTATAGTTGGCCTCCCTCGGGGAGCACCAGCCACTGAGGTCATCTTTTTCCCTATTCTTTTGGCCCCTTTGTGCTAGGTAAGTAATGTAGTGGTCATTTGTTGAAAGTTTCTGTTGTGTCTGAGCCTGTGCTCCCACATCATGCCATACAGCAATTTGCTGCACAATACCATAGTTTGTTAGTGTGCCCTTTCACTGATGCTCCTTCAGCATGTTTCCAGTTTGGGTTATTATGAATAGGTTTGCTATGAACATGTTTATAAGATTTTCTGTGTACATTTCATGGACATTTCATATTAGAGGATAAGGAATGGAATGTTAAGTCATAAGGTTGGTATTTCCTTAACTTTATAAGAGGCTACGTTATAGTTCTCAATAGTGGTTGCACCATTTTACACTCACTCCCTCCATGGTTTGAGAGTTCTCTATGCTCCACATACTGTCCTACAGTTGGTATCATAAGACTTCTTTATTTTAAACTTTTTTTGTGGGTGTAAATTACTATCTCTTATGGAATGGCATTTGCCTGCTGAGTAATGATGTCAAGCAACTTTTCATGTGATTATTAGTCATTCATCTATCTTTTTGGGGAAAGTATCTGATCAAATCTTTTTTTCCCATTGTAATTGGGTTGTATGGCTTTCTATTATTGACTTGTATCTGGTTTCAAGGTCTTTCTTGGATATTTACATTGAGACTATTTTCTCCCAGTTGCTTGTTCAGCTTTATTTTTTTATCGTGTCTTTTAATGGTTAGATATAGTCAATTTTGATGAATTTTAATTTAATATTTTTTTCTTCTTTGAAGGATAGTGCTTTATTTGTCCCATTTCCTTTAAGGATAGTGCTTTATTCCACTTACAGCTATGAAGATATTCTGCTATATTTTATAAAAGGAGCGTTATGGCTTTAGCTATGATCTATCTAAATCTGTTATCCATTTAAAATTAAGTTTTGTCAATGTAGTGAGATAAAGGTCAAAGTTCATTCTGTTCAAAATGAGCATCCAATTTTTCCAGCAGCATTTGTTGAAAATACTTTACTTTTCTCATTGAATTTCCTTGACCCCTTTGTCAAAATCAATTGACTGTATATGCTCAATCTTTATTTCTGGTCTCTAACTTTGCTCTTTGTCTGATCTTAGAGTTTTTTCATAGGTGAATTTATAAAATTGATGAAAGATCCACTCTATTGCTAGTTTCCTGAAAGATTATTGCAGTGAATGGGTGCCGAATTTTGTCAATTTTTTTTTGCATTTATTGACTAATTATATGATTTGGCCTCTTTATTCTATAATGTAATATTTATATTGATTTATTTTTGCATGAAAAACCAACCATTCATTTCTGGATAGATAGACTTGTATTATCATTTTTATGTATTTCTGGACTTGATTGTTAATTTTGCTCATGAAGGGTATTGGTCTTTATATTTTATTTTTATAATGTCATTATCTAGTTTTGGTAATGGCGTCATATGACTCATAAAATGAATCAGGATGTGTTTCTCCCTCTTCCTTCATTTTCTGAAAGAATTTGTGTAAGATTGATGTTATTTCATCCTTTAATATTTAATAGAATTGACTGGTCAAATCATTTGGGACCAGAATTTACTTTGTAGGAAATTTTTTATTAAAAATTCAATTTCTTTAACAAATATAGAGCTATTCAGGTTTCTATATGTTCTTGTATTTATTGGGTTTTAGTTCTGTTTTACATGAATCTTTTCCATTTCTTCTCGTTTTCATGTCTGTGTAATCTGTACCAATGACCTTAGTTCATTCCTAATATTGATATTTGTGTTTTCTCTTTTTATTTGATTAGTTTTGGAAGGAGTATAAAAATTTATTAAAATTTTCAAAATATTTTTTGCTCTTTTATTTTGTGATATATATTGTGTCTGTCATCTATTTTATTTATTTTATATTTAGGTCTTTTTCCTTTCTTCTATTTACTTGGGGGTCAATATATTTTTTGTTCTCTATCTTCTTAAGTTGGAAGCTTAGTGTTTTATTAAAATGTATTCTCTTTTTATATAACCATTTAATATTTTAATATCTCCTTAAACACAACTTTAGCTTCAACCAACAAATTCTTGAAAGAATACTGAATTCCCATCTGGGAAGTCCTGCTACATTCTCTAATGGAGCAGCAAGAATCCCCCAAGTGCATGAGCAGTACTTAGCAAAGGAGGACAGACCATTGCGCCAGGCCCTTGATATTGATAGTTGTACTTATGAGCCTTTTCTTCTGAATTTGAAATTTAGCCTAGTATTATATACTGCCTAAGAGTCACCTCCTGAAAACTTCCTTATTGCTCAAATATGGCCTCTCTCTAATCCAAACTCAGCATATAATTATACTACCTCCCCTCTGGCATGGGGCATGACTTCTGGGGATGAACATCCCTGGCACCGAGGTATTATTACCAAGTTCCAACTAGTGATGCATCTATAAAAAGACCTTGACCAAAAGGGGGAAATATTAAATACAAATGAGTTTTTATAACAAAGAGATTTCAAAGCAAGTTGGGAGATCATTCCGGAGGTTACACTTATGCAGGTCTCAGCAGGATCTCATTGACTGCCACAGTAAACAGTGCCTCAAACAGTGGGGCTCCTGAGAGCTCTAGAGTGATCTAGACAATATAGGCAGTGCAGATAATCTCAGGAATTTGGCACTCTGTCACTTGGTCTTACTTTGGAATATATGCTCCCCAATGTAAGAGTTAGACTCATTTATAATTGCCCTACACATGGCTCTTCTACCCCTTTTATTTGAACCTATAATTAGCACTATAATTATAAAATATATGTCCCAGAGACTTAAATCTTCAGTCTGTTCATATGCTGGTTGAGCCCTGAATCTCATATGTTATGTTTTAATCTTCATTCAGTGTGAAACACTGTCTAATTTTCCTTGTGAAGTTTTCATAGTTCATGACAAATTTAGAAGTTTGCTTTTAAAATTTCTAATATTTAGATGTTTTCTAGACAACTTACTGTTATTAATTTATAATTAATACAGGGTTATTAGAAAACATACTCTGCCTGATTTCAAGCCTTTGAAATTTGTTGAGACATCTTTTATAGCCCAACTTGTTGTTCATCTTGGTGAGCGTTCCTTGTGCACTTAAAAATAATGTATATTCTGCAGTTCTTGGGTGTAGAGTTGTATAAATTGTGTGTCAAATCATTTGATAGTGTTGTTCAAATTTTGTATATTTGTACCAATTTTGTCTATTTAATCAATCAAGAATTGTGTTATAATCTGCTACTAGGATTGTGAATTTATATATTCTTCCCTTTATTGAGTCAAATTTTCCAGCATATGTTTTTACAATCCCTTATTAGGTGCATACATGTTTAGGATTGTTATGCCTATGAGAAATTGTCTTTTTTGTTGTTGTTATGAAGTGCCCCTTTCAAATCTTGTAATATTCCCTGTCTTGAAGCCTACTTCCTGTGGTATGAATATAGTAATATAGCATCACCTGTATTCTTATTCTTACTATTCTCATGATATATATATATTTTAATATATATATATATATATATTCCTCTCTTCTTTAATCCAGTGTGTATATTTATATTTAAAGGGAATTTCTTGTAAATAGCATATAGTGGGGCGTTACTATTTTATCTAGTAAACAGTCATCACCTTTGAATTTAATGTAATTATTTATATGACTGTGTTTAAATATTGCATCTTTATATTTGTTTCCTAATTCTCCCATAGGTTGTTAGTTCTTCTCTTTCTTCTTTCTTTACTTCCTTTGGGTTAATATTTGTTTCATATGTTTTCATTTTATCTCATGTATTACCCTATAAGGATGTCTCTGTTCTATTATTTTGGTTGCTTTTGATATTAGAATATGCATCTTTAACTTAATCTAATTACCAAAGAATATTACATTAACTCATAAAATAGTAATCTCTCATAAGTACAATTCTATTTATTGTCATTTATCTTCCAATAGTACAATTCCATTTATTATCATATATTTTATTTTACATGAAATCTCATAAAACATTGCTATTATTCCTACCTTAAATTGCCAGTAATCTTTTAAAGAAATGAAGTAGTCTTTTAAATAAGCAATCTTTCATAAATTATTTTACATTTCCATACATTTTGCCTTCTTTCATACCCTTCATCTGTCCAGAACAACTCTCTTTAAATATTTCTTCTAGTGATGGTTTCCTGGAGATGTAATGTTTCAGCTTTTTTCTTTATGAAATTTATTTTTCCTAAGTTTTGAAAAGTGTTTTTAATGGATATTGGAATCTGGATTTGTTTATTTTTCTTTCAGCATTTTAAAGATATCATTCTAGTATCTTTTGGCCTCCATTATTTCTGATGAAAAGTCAATTTTAACTCTTCTCATTGTTTAACTTTTATTATTATTACTACTACTAGTATATAATGTGTTTTTTTCTCCCAGATGATCTAAATTTTTACCTTTGTCTCTGGTTTTTAGCAGTTGGGCTATAATATGCCAGTGTGGTCTTTGAATTTATCTTACATTTTGTTATCTGAGCTTCTTTGATCTCTAGATTGATGCTTTAAATCAAATATGGAAAATTGTCAGCCATTATTCCTTTCAGTATTTTTCTGCATCATTCCCTCACCTCTCTCCTTCTGGAACTACCATTACATACATACTTTTGCTTTTGGTGCTATTTTATTTTTGTATATATATATGTTTCAGTTTGGGTCATTTATGCTGACTTATCTGAAAGTTCACTCATATTTTCTTCTGTGTCCAGTCTAATGTTTAGTTCATGAAATGAAACCTTCATTTCTGATATTATATTCAGCTCTAGGATTTTCTTTTGTCTTTTTTTATAATTTCTTCTTCTTTGTTTGAATTCTGCATCTGTCCACTAAATATTTTGATATATTTTTCAAAGTTATTTTATAATCTTTTCCTGCTAATTCAAACATCTGTGAAGTCTACGGGTTTGATTATATTAGCTTTTCTTTAAACTTTTGATTATGGCTCACTTTTTTCTACTTTCTGTGTGTTACAGAAGATTATACCTACCTATCTATCTTTCTGAACTCCATCTTTCCATATTTAAAAAAGTGAGCAGAATGTAAAATAAATGAATTTCTTTCCAGAAAAGAACTTTCCTCTTCCTTTGTGAGGCTGTGACTGCCTGGTGTTAAGTCTATTTAATCTGTGATCGAGTTTGGCCTGGGATTTGTTGTGTCATTAGACAGATTCCGTTTTCCTCTGGTTTGAATGTTTTAAAGGTGTTATTAGAACTTTCCCCTCATCAGGTCTGGGGATGTGAGCACAGATGATTTCTCAGATCTCTTTATGCTTTACAACCCAATTAGCAGTTTTCTGAATCACCTAAGCTTGACCAATGCCCCCCACCCTGTCTCCCTCCCTCTGCCTCTTTCTCTCCCCTTCTCCCTCTAAGACAACAGCTTTTTGAGTTTCTGGGAAATTCTTTTTGCTTTGCAGCCCCACCATCATCTTCTGTACCTCATGACAGAAAGGCTTGCTCACATCCATTAGTGGTCTTCTGCAGATGTGCTCTGTGAGGATGATGCATATTAGGTTTATATCTTGGTCCTTCTTTCCTGATCCCAGCACCAGCAGGATGGTGCCATGTATTTGTTGAAAGATCTTTGTGCTTTGGGGGAAATTTCATTCTTCCTGTTCCTCTCACAGCCTTCAGAATACCTCTCCTACCACATACACTTGGTGAATGTCCCGTAGTAAAAAGTTGATGCATGAAAGTAGACTTATTTTGCTAATGATGATCCTTAGAATTCTAAACTATCACGCCAGTCACATTTATATCATTTCCAATTTAATAGAGGCCACCCTAGTCCTTTAGCACTAGAAAGACCTGTGCATAGTGCTGTCAACTGTAGCCCAAAATGAGAGGTGGAAGATAGTTATTTACTGAAAGTGATAATAAATTGGGATACATGGGGATGGAGCTTAAGAACAAATCCTACAGGGGGGTGGATGTGGCTCAAATGGTTGGGCGTCCATCTCCCATATGGAGGGACCTGGGTTCGATCCTCAGGACCGCCCAGTAAAAAGAAAGAAAAATACAGAAGGTGCACGCCACCAGTCCCTGCGAGCGAGTACACCACCAGGCCCCGTGCTGGGGTGCGCCGTCAGGCCCCGCGAGTGGGTGAACCCCCCCCCAGGCCCTGTGTGTGGGTGCGCTGCTAGGACCCGTGCACAGGTGCGCCACAGTGCCTGGGTGCGCCATCAGGCCCTGCGAGCAGGTAAGTCCCCCAAGCCCCATGTGCGTGTGCGCTGCCAGGTCCTGCCAAGCCATGCAGCAAGATGATGACGTAACAGGAGAGTGACACAAGGGAGAGCCAAGATGAGACGCACTGAAAAACCAGGAACTAAGGTGGCATTGGCGGTAGGACGCCTCTCTCCACATTGGATTTTTCCAGGATCGAAACCCGGTGAAGAAAGAAGAAGAAGGATGAGAAAAGAGGGCAGGAAACAGACACAGAGAATTGCCCAGTGAATGGACACAAAAACAGAAAGAAAAAAAAAAATGGCAGGTGGGGTAAAAATGGATAAAAGTAAATAAATAAATCTTAAAACAAAAAAATCCTACAAATTCTACTCAAGTCTGTGCATGATATATATTTATAATTACACTCAAAAAGTGTGAGGGTGATTGATACCCTGCTAAGGAAATCAGTAATAGTGTTTATAATATTTTGGTTATTGCTGAGGTACAGGAACAACTAGAGACTTCCCCAGGAATTATGAACATACCTCTTTTCTAAATTTTAAAAGAAAATATATTGAAGCTTCAGCTTATGTGCATTGCTCTGGTAGCCTATGGTTTACAACACATGAGAAAGACCTATAACAAATGAGACACAAATTAAGAGTGTTTCTAATAGAGACTGAATACAAAAGTGAACCATTATTTTCATAAGTCATCTTTCTGAAGAAGCAAGACAGAATTTTCTTTTATGAATAGTGAGAGAGAAACAGGGACTGTAAAGAAGACAGCATGTCTAAAGCAGAGGATGAGGCACAAACATGAATAATTCCTGCACAAGTGAACCTGTAACTACAGCATTTTTTTGCAGGATGCCTGTAGAGTGCTAATAAAACTTGCTTCCCCGCAAGGTCAATCAATATGCCATGAGCTTTTATCGTCATGTCTTTTCTTTTCCTGCCTAGAATAGGCTCTCACTTTCCTTGACCCTTATCCTGGTTGACCTCTTTTTAACCTTTAGTTTAGATGATGTCTCCTCAAATAGAGCCCGGCTTGATTTGGTGAACCTCACTTGTGCTTCTCCAGTTCCTTTTTGTTTTAAGTTCCCCAATAGAGAATAAGCATCCATAGAGCAAAGCCCACATCTTAATTTTTTTGTCTCTCTTGCCTTTGGCAAGGTCTTAGATACGTAGTGTGTGCTTAGTAAATTTTTATTGAATAAATGAATAGGCAGTTAAATGAATGGAGACAGTGTATGTGTAGTTAAGCTTTTTTTTCCTCCTCTCAGGAGAATCTTTTTAGAAGAGGAGAATTTTGCTGACCTACATCTTTTTCAGAAAGAAATGAGAGGCCCAAAGCAAGGTGAGCTGCTCAGGAGATGCTTGGCTGAGCAGCCCTGCCCCACAGGCCTTTCTCTGTAGGACCCATCCTTAGGACAGTTTGTTCTGATAGGCAGTGCTGGCAGCCCCACTGTGAGGACACACTGAATCCAAATGAGGGGTGTTCCAGCTTCTCTTATTTCCTTCCTGTCCTACATGGAGGGGAACTTCAATGCAGCCAAGCAATCATCTCACCACTAATTGTCTAATGCTTTTCCTGTATTCAGAGTTATATGAATGGACGTGTGTCTCCTCTGTAAGTATCAGTAAGCAAAATAAATAAATAAATAAATAAAAATTAAAAAATAAACACAATATTTCAAGTGACTACAAAAAAAAAAAATCACATGCCTCAGAATTGCCCAATATTCTCACAGATTTTGAATTGTTGTTTCCCAGTGACTTTATTTCAGTAATTTTCAAACATACAGATGAATTGAGTGTAATGGGTACATTTTTGAGAAGTGTGGATTCAGTTTCAGGAAAAATTTACATTTGTGGTCGTCCCTACTGACATTGAAAACTAATGTGATATATTTCACTGCTTCTGCCCAGTTATGCTGGGTGAAATTGTGTTTGGTATTATAAAAAAAAAAAGTTTTCAGCAAAAACAATCCCATATGCTGAATTATGTAGATATACTAAAAAACAATGTTTCCAAAATCAGTCACTGACAGCTAACCAGGTAGAAATTGGATATAGAGTAATGAAGCAATGATAATGGAAATGGTAAACAACAAAGACAACAAAAGCAAAAAGTAGATCTGAATACTTAGCATCTACTAATATCAATATTCATGACAAAATTGAAGAATGCTTATTATCATCCTCATGTTAACCATAAGAAATGTAAGTTTCAGGGAAGCTAAATAATTTAACCAATGTAATTCAGCAGATTGTAGATTGATATTCATTTGTTTTCATTCCCATCCTTTTCTTTTAATATTCCTTGCCTACTGCTCTGTGGGCCATTTACCCCAAATAGCATCATGAATATGTTTACACATGAGTAATGAATCATGAATGCATAGTATAAAATAGTAAGTTATAGACACTTGAATTTCCAAAATAAGTGTAGACTTCTACATAGAGATAAGTGTATATATAAAACAACTGCTATCTATTAGTGATATCACTTTATATAAGAAGAGTTATTTTCAACAGGAAAAGAGAAAGAAAAGAAAAAAGAGAAAAGGAAGTACATCAGGTCAAACCAAAGGATAGTGCTTCCTATGGAAAAACAGTTGTCTGCCTTACAGCTGTGTTAAAAAAATGCTCTCCATACACAACATGCAAATATGCAAATATTATTTACTTATCAAAAATATTCTCTTTCCACTCCACAAGATGTTGAAAGCAAGGGGTGTTCTAACTGGTCTCCCTAGGTTTGGAAAGCTCCGGTCTGAGTCTTCAGGTCTCCTCTACCTGAACTCACCTTCTTGGTGGTGTCATTCAACCTTGTGGCTTTAATATCTCCTCTATATGCTGATCCTCTCCAAATTTATATAGCCCCTTCAGGCATCTCTCCCAAATTCCAGCATTATATATCCAAATGTCTCCTCAACATCTCCATTTGAATATCTAATTTTTAAAAAATTAGTATAAAAGTGAACTCATGATCTTCTGCCAAAAAACTTGCTCCACTCTTATCTGAGGAAATGGCTACTCAAGTTTTCTAAGTGAGTAGGTAAAAATCTTTAAATTGCCTTTGATGGCTTTTTTCCTCTCATATCTCACATTGCATTTTTCTGTAAATTCTGTTGATCCTGTCCTAAAAATATGTTCAGAATCCATCCATTCCTGGCCATCTAAACTGCTAATAACTGTTTGAAGGCACCATCATTTCTTGCTTACATCATGACAATAGCCCCCTAATGAGTTTCAACTTTTTACTCTTGACCCTCTCTAATGTAGTCTCAGCACGATAGACCAAATGATCCTTATAAAACTATGCCTTCCTGTCACTACTCTGCTAAAAACCCTGCCATGGTCAAAGTCCAGAAAATGGCCAATGACCCTGCAGGACCTGGCCTCCCTGGCCTCTCTGACCCCACCTCTTGCTCTATCCCCTCACACACTCTGCTCCAGCCATACAGGACCTCAAACATGCCAGGTTTTAGCTGTTCCTTCAATGTGGAATGTTCACCCAGATATCTAAATGGTTGATTTCCTCACATCTATCCAATTTTCTTTCAAATCTCTCTTCTCAATGAGGCTTAAACTGGTACCACCTTATTTAATATTGAAACTCACTCCCCTAATTCAATGTCACTTCCCCAAACACAACCTATTTTTTTCTTTTTCTTTTTCTTTTTTCACTTAGCACTTAGCACCTTCTAATACATTACATAGCTTACATTTGTACCTTATTTAATTTTATTATCTGCCCCCTCCCTAAAATATCAGCTCCATAGTACAGGCCTCTTTGTCTATTTTGTTCATTATATTCCAACTACATAGAACATGGAAGTGTCTGGTACATGGAAGACATAAAAATAAATATTTGCTGAAATAACATTGCATTGCTTCAGGCTTCTAAAGAGATGACATTCCAGGGATTATTTAAAAAATAGCTACAAGTCTCAGCCTTTATGAATGACACTTATGTTTGGTTGAAAATATTCCAAATTAGCATACAGCTTCTAGGGAGAGTATATAATAAGAATGAACTAGTCCAATTGTGAAACTAAAGTTAAAGAGAAGAAATTTGATATTTATTTTATTATTATTCACATCAGAGTTCAACTCCTGGGTCTGGTCAATTTCCTTGACTTAAATCAAATATATTGCTTCAAATATTCCTGAAATAAATAACTATAGAAATAAATAACTGGGAAAAAAACACCTTTCTTTTATTAAGATTTATGGCAATGTCACTTGCTGTAATAGAATTTAAACTCCATATATAGCAAATTTATTGTTTTTGTTAGGTCTGACAAATGATCATGTATACGCACCTGTCTTCAGAAGTGCAATGTCAATTGCCTATATTTGTCCATCATTTCCAGCTACATTGATAAAATCTGCTTCAACAAAAATAGCATTCCAATTTGAATTCTACAAAACCCCACCCAGAGACCTTAATTCTAGTTATGTCTATACCATGTCACCTGAGCAAGTCAGATAACTTCTTTAACAAAAATGGAATATAAATGACATGCATGTTGCCACACCCCTTCACATCCCATGCAAATCTCTGTACAGTATCACCATTGTTTCTAAAACAAAGTCCCAGTCAGCTCTACCAGTCATGGTCACATGGGATAAAACTCACTCATCACCACTGAAAAAGAATTATGGCCTCCTTCCCTTGCTCTGTGTCTCACCACGGCAGTCCCCACGGAGCTGGCCAGCTGTGGTGTGGAGGAGAAATACCAGCCCATCTACAGGGCAGTGAAGCGAGTGGTGTTTGATGTCACTGCTGGAAAAGAGACTTATGGAAGAGGAGCATCCTACAATGCCTTGACCAGAAAGGACTCCACCAGAGGGGTGGTCAAGATGTCCCTGGATCCTGCAGACCTTACCCGTGACTCTACCAGTGTCTGGGAAAAGGCCCTGATGTCTCTAGATGAAGTCTTAGTCAATGTGTACAAAGCCAAATATCCCATCACTGGCTACACATCCAGGAGAATTATTTACCAGGACGGTAGCCCCAAACTGGACTCCACATCTAAAGACCAGCCCTATTTTGACTAAAGGATGAGCTTTAATGTTCCAAATACAGGATCAAGTTCTTGTAAGGGAGGGTGCAACAGGGAGACACTCAGGTGCTAAATCTTCTGCAAAACAGGCTATCTGAAGTCTCTGAACCACCAGGGATCTGAATAAAACAGATGATTAACCTGGAAAAACAATATAATATATTGATAAAAACAATTTTTGAAGCTGTACCAAGTGTCAGGCACGATTTCTAGTTTCTATTACACATTATCTTAATCACAATATCTCTGCAATAAAATAATTGCTATTCACATTTTACAGAAAACAAAATTGAATTTTAAGAGGTTATTAATTTTCATAAGGTCATGAAGCTAGCATAAGACAGATTTAAGCTTTGACCTCAGGTATCTTCTCTGAGTCTTGACTTCATTTTATACCTGCTTCCTAGCATTTTTCTGAATAATAGAAATATATTGTGTTTTATTTTAAATGCAAGAAATAATCTTTTAAAAAGTAAATAAAGAGAATTTATTTTTTTACCAAGCCTGTTGCATAATAGAAGAAACAAAGAGAGTAGAATCTGCGATTGCTCTCCATGAAGGTTGTAAATTAAGAAAATGTAGGAAGTCTAGCAGTAATGTTGTTTACTTCAGAGTTCTGCTTATTACTAATTTTTGTTCATTCCCAAGGACATACTAAGACTTAACAATGCTATAGATATTATTTCCTAATCTTTACAAAAGGAAATGGTAAATAAGGTTTCAGACCATTAGACATAGAAGATTTAGAACAATACTGCCAGAGAAGGTGTGAAAGTAAAATATGCATAGGAAAATTCATTTGGGTCAACATCAGGCCCTAAGCAATTGACCGTTATGCAGTAGTATATGAGTCATATCTTTAAACAATTTAAGTCATATAACTATAGCAAAATAACTATTTTGTTTCACTCTTTTATTTGCCTTGACAAGACAACGGAACTTCATGAAAAAAACCTTTTAAATTTTCTTTTACCCAACAATATTCCAATGAAATAACTCACCCTTATTGTCAATTGGTGCACTTTGCATTTACTATTAGCTGTTGTGCATCTCAAATTTCTTCATGTTTGCCTAAGGATTGTGGTATAACATTGTTGATCTTTGTATCAGTCATTACCATCTGACAATATACTGCCTTCACACATTTTTTAACTTGACAAAATTTGTACATATTTGTTTTTGTGACATTTAGTTTACATGATGTCAATTACGTTTATCTCAACCAAAATTAAGCCATTTTTATCACATCCTGAGAACAATATTTCTTATAAAATCAATTTATTTTTTCATCTTTAAAGAGGTATTTTCAGTTTCATATAAGCCAAGCCAATAAATGATAATTCTGCAATTCAGAGCTTTTGTATGTTTGTTTAATTTTTAACACTTCTGGTTGCCATTTGTGTTCATTTTCTCAAGGTCATTTGATTGTCCTTATAATCATTACTTACCTTTTCTTAAGAAAAAGCATATATTGTCTCTAGTAAGAGGGTTTTCTTAGAAGTCATTCTCCAAAGTCTTTGACAAGATGTGACTAAAAGTAGCTACACACTTATTTACCAAGGAGTAACATCTTTCCTTGTCCAAACATTTGCATTTAAATACCAGATGAAGTGCTGCTATGTGCAAGGCACCGTACTAGGTTACACAGGACAATGGAGAAATAAGTCAGACACTGCTCCAGTACTCAGGAAAATTCTAGTTTAGCACAGAGGAGGGAAAGGAGAGGTCCACAATGTTTTGTTGATTCAGCAGAACAAAATCAATTAGAAAAACAAAACATCATGGATGTTACTCACAGGGAATGTTACATAAAGGGTTTAATTTCCTACATTTCAACAGTTTCGCTGAGCACAGATATATACAGAAGTGAATAATGTCCTGCTACTGTCCTTGGCATTAACCAACAAAGTAGTGATCACCAAAGTAGGAGATTAGGTAGAGTGGAAGGAAAGTGAGAGAGTAGGGACTACACACTAGTTATCCCAGAAGACAGGTTTGAATGAGTATCTTTGAAGGAAGAAAAGCAAAAGACCTGGTTGGGCACCAGCGTTTGATCAAAATGTGCAGAGAAACAAGGGACATATGGGGAAACATTTCTGTGGAAACCTAGAAAGGTACACTGGGAACATGCTATGTTAGGAGGCAGGGAGGAGCACATAATGCGGGTGAATTTGCTGCCTCTACTCCTATTTTATAGCCCTCAAATTGCCATCAAACATCTGGATAGAAGGATATGAAATCTCAGTAAAAACATTCCCATACAAAGTTGCATTTTCCTTTCCTAGAGAAATATATTCAGATGTCAATTAAAATGCATACAGATTTACTTATTCTGTTAATGTGAGAAAAATTCCCAGGATATCACCATCCTACTGAAATGCATTTGGAAATATTTTGCTCATTTTTATTGATTGATTGATTGATATAGATGTAGTAGAGAAAATGAGTAAACAACAAAATTACCCAATTAATCACTGTATAATAGACTTGCATCTTAATTCATGTGCTTCCATATGACTAAGATTTAATATGATTAGGGGAAGGCAAAATTGCTAAGGGAAGCAGTGGGACCTCCTCAGCCTAGGAGACAGGAAAGTACTCCTCAAGAAAGCTGACACTCAATTGGAGATCTGAAACATGAGCATGAGCTAGCCATAGAAAACAGAGGGTGTGAGTGTGGGAACTGGGGAGGAGGCTATAAAGCTTCTCAGAGGTGTGTGTCTGTGAGTGTGTGTGAAAAAGAAAGGGAGAGAGAAAGAGAGAGGACACATATAAATGTGGGTACTGAGAACAGGTTAGTTTAATCAGAAGCTCGATGGCAGTTCATGTTGAAGCTGAAGCTGAAGATGTAGGATGTGAATGTTTAACTTTCTCCTGGAAATGTGCATGCCATATCTTTGAAAACAGCGCTGATATAGAAAACAACACTGATTTACTGCTTCATAAAACTCAGGACCTAGGAATCTGAAGCTTCAAATGAAAGCAAAATACAAAGAATCAACAACTGAAGTAAGTCAACAGATTGAAAAAGAAATTGCCCATGACTTGTTTTCAGTACCACTGGGTCTTAATTCCCTATACATTGGAAGTACCTGAAGAGATCGTAACAAAGAAAGCACATCTGACTTGCCAGAGAGCTTTGAAAAACATACATTACCAGGATCCCACACATCTAAGTTTTTATCCAATTCAGTAGAAAGAGGTAAGGCCTGAGTATTTGCATTTTTTAAAGCTCTACAAAGATTCTGATATGTATCCCCTTTGACAACCATCCAAATCTCAGAGCCTTTAACTTGCCTGGACCCTATTAAAATATCATGTCCCAACATATTCTCAGACATGGTAGAGGGTTTAGTCTGATTTAATCCTAGTCTTTCACGTTCATTTGCATAGCTGTAATAACATTCTGTGAAAAAAAATAATGATTGCAAACAAGATCCAGCACTGTAAGAGCTTATGAAATCACCTAAATAGTAAAGGTTTTTTGTTATACTTTCTTAACTAAGAGAGCAAAAGAAACTCATACATTTCTCAAAGACTTCTAGCTCTTTTAGTAAGAGCCAAAAAGGGGGTTGGGGTTTTACACAACTCTTAATTGACTAGAAAATTCAGATTATCACAACTGCTATCTCTGAGTATTTGAGTTAACTGGGGCTTTTTTTTAAATTAGAGTGTTCTTATATTGAGGTCATTGACATTATTTTATCCTTGATTGCTTGCCTTCCTTCTCTGCTTTACATTCCTCTTCAGTACCCTCTATCTACCTCCATATATTTGGCCAGCTAATTGGAAGATTAATTGCCTATGTAATTAACATAAGTCATGAATTAGATATAGAAAACCTTTGAAGATATGGAAAGTATGAATATATGTGTATATGCACACAAAACATGAAATACATATATGCATTTACATTTTTAAAACAGCCTAATTCTACTGTTCATTTAACAGTTTGGCATCAGTAAAGATGTATAGTCAAAGCAGTAATAGCTGCATAAAATTCAATAATATACCACTAGTTACATAACTATTTTCATAGTAATGGAAATGTCATTTTTTCAGATTTTTGCCAACATAAGCATTGTTGCAATAAGCATTCTTGTGTACAGGTACTTTTATCTCAGTTTTCAAAAATATAAAATCAATTCCAAACACTAGGAGTACATGGCTAATAATATGTGTTTTTGAAAAATTGCCAGCTATTGCTAACTTTCCTTTCCAAAAGATGTTTGCTCCCTTCAGCAATGTATAAAAATACTTGTTTGCCCACAATAGCGATTTTAATTTTCCTTTTAAAATTTGCTTAAACCGATTAAGGAAATAGTGTCTATAGCTGTTTTTATTGTCATTTCCTTAAGTGTCAGGAAGGCTGAGCATATTTTCATGTGTTGCTGCTGACTTACATTCTCTCTTTCTGGAGTTGCTTGTTCACACTTTTTGCTAACATTTCTGCTGAGAGATTTCTTTTAAATACATAGAATAATTCTGTATCTAATGAGGAATATTTACTCTTATTTGAAAATATGTTTCCAAGTCTATATTTTTATTTTTGATAGTATCATGACATCCTTTGACATTAAAAATATCAAATAATTGATTGGTCAGATGTGATTTTCTTTTGCTTCATGGATCTGAGTTTCCTGTCGTACTTAACAAGGTTTCCCTCAAACCAAGTTTAACCATTCTTTTAAATTGTGCCATTTTTAAATTCTTTCCGTCAGATTAAGGACTTCTGTCTGGAAAAACTAATTGACAAGAATTAGGGGTCTTAAATTGTTTTCTCTCACTAAGAACCAGTCATGTATACATTAACTGGTCCAGCATTGTGATTGAAAACACAGAGGCAGACTACCTGGTGTGTGACTTTTCAATTCAATTAACTGATCTGAGCCCATGTTCATCATTTGTGAACTGGGAACTATTATACTGCATACCTCTTGGGTGGTTGCAAGAAATAAATAATTCTGTATCTAATACTTATACACCATAAATAAGGCATGTGAATTTTTATTAAGTACACCATATTTTTTCAAAATTAATTTCTTAACCAATAGCCTTTGCACAAAGGTGTCCTTGCCATACTTCAGGTTCCAATATAAATTTAGTTACCCTCTGGAAGCTTTTTTTTTTTTTAACTGCTTAACAATAGTTTGTCTTCTCCATTATAAATGTTATTCTATTTTAACAATATTTTTATAATCCCATTATCTGTAATATGTGTCTACAGATTCACGAATGAGGAAAATAAGTGCTTGTAAGACACTGAGGTTTTAGTTATAGAATATTACTGCAGCAATCTCATATTATCCCAACTGTCCAATGTACTCTGCTTCAGGAAAACGGAAAGAGAAGTCGAATGAATGGGGATGAAAGAATGGCAGTGAGCAAATTTTTGGTAAACATATGAGTTTACCAAACAAGTGCTAACTTTACAAGACAATGATGATAATGAATAACTTGGGTCATATGGGAACAGGGTGGAGCTGAAATTTTATTGAGGCCAAGCCACAAAGGCTGACCTTGGCTTGAAAATTAATGGAAATAAAATCTTCAATATTATGAATTTGAGTTTCAATTTAGTTTACTCCCAAACCAACTAGATATGCACATATAAGAAGATACCTGGATAGAGGTGTGCATGGACTCACCTTCCTAGTGCCTCCTTGCCTTCAGAATCAAGCCCAGAATTAGGTGTCAGCTGCCTGCATTGACAGAATGCATCAGAACAGAAACGTCATCTTCTGCATCATGTGGCCTATATGAGGTTTGAGTTCAGCAGGTCTCGTCATATTCTATTTTCAAGTCAATCTTAACATTATGGCGATATGAGAATTAAGGTCACTGATAATTAGTGAAAATGCATATACTGAGATTTGTTCTTTCTGTTTCAATTTATGGTAAAATCACTTAGACTCATTGCTTCTTTTTTTCCATTTTTGCCCTTTTTTTTTAGCATCATCATGATTATCTTCATTTCCTCCCCATTCCCTGTTAATTTAGCTGTCATTCCACTTTCCTGATGATTCCCTTCTGATCCCCAAAGTTATAATTAACTATACTTCTGCATTAATGAACAGTCATTAAATAATGAATGTGTGCCACTCTCATTCCAAATCAAGGCATTGTACATCCAAACCCATTACCCTGTAGGTTGAGAACTTAAGAAAACTGTACTCCCACCCTGCACCAAATCCTAAATTTGGTTGACATAGTTTACAACTATTTATTCCTAGTTATAAAATTTCCTGTCTTGTTTTAATATGAATACATAGCAAAAATTCCAAGTGACATTGTCATCATATGTTTATATTTCACTATGTATATTTTGCAATATTCATAGTTTCATTTTCCTGTCTTCTTTATCTTCCCATATTTTCATGTTTCTGCTCTGATACAATTATATTTTGATGAGAATATATCTCACTTGGAGTATGAATTTGCATATCTTTCTTAGAGTACAATGATGGTAATTCTTTTATGTTTCTTCCTTAAAGAACAATGAAACCTTATCTTAAACAGAATTTTTAGAATATATTTATTTTCTTTAATCAGACTTTAGTATTTATTTCATCATTTTCCAGCTTGTAGTGCTACAGATGAGAAATTGATTGTTTTGTGGATTCTCATTTCTTTGCAAATGTGTCCTTTCAGTAAGTAAGCATGTAAATTTTCTCTGTATTCTTTGGGTTCAAAAGTTTCACTAGACTATAGACCATAACATTTCACTATGACATAGACTCAGTAAACGCTTTTAACACAGAGATTTGAGTCTCAAATTCCTTTTCAGTTTAGAAAATTATTATTTATAATAATAAATACTAAAATTTTAGTAACTACTTTCCCAACATCTTTTCCTTTTTTCACTGCCTGGAATTTTTATTAAGTAAATTATTGGTTTCCTTGATTTGTCTTACAAATCATTGTTTGTTTGCTTATTATTTCCTTTGTTAAAACCTCTTCTGGGATTTGTGTCTTCCATTTGATATTCTAGGATTATAATTTAATTTGTGTCTCAGCAGTGGTTCTCTCTTTCTCATCTTTTATTAAATGTTTACATTTGGAAGTCATTTTGTTTTCAATCTACAAATTAATTTTTGTGCTCTAATTTCATTGCTTTGATACTCCATTTCTTTTTTGTTAAAATTTCTGTTTTGGTCTCCTGTTGATTTAGCTCTATAACTGCCACCTGTCATAGTTGTCCATCTTGGTCTTTTACCCTCACATGGCTGAAGCTCCAGAGGGATAGTTTTGTTTGTTTTGTTTTGTTTTGTTTTTTTAGCCTACTCTTGGATATGTATTTCTTCAGCATGCGTACAGATCAGAATCTTCAGTATAGTGACTTCTGGTGGAAAATGGAGGACACTGCTGTAGTTTTGCTGTTAGATTTTGTTTTGAATTAACTAATTTGTGTACTTATTTATTTAGTGGACCTATGAAACTTTAGCTAAGGCAGAGGAGACAGACTTCTCTGTTATCAGTATTATCCTAAATCTATGCAGGGAGGAGATATTTCCAGTCCAAACTCATACTGGGATCAGTTCAGCTCATACAAGCAGTTCAATTCCAGGTCTACCAATATTATCAAATGAGTTTCTCCAAATACCTCATGCAAGTTCACAGGTCGAGCCTCTCTTTGAGAGGATCCAATGGCACCTGCCAGCTGGGTTATTTAGGGAGTTATGAATTTCCTGATTCGTGTCCCAAAGAAGAAGCAAGGATTTTCCTCTGCTGTTGATCCTGTCCTCCCCACCCAGCAATGCGAAGACAATTTCTCACAGTAGAAAAGTACATGGAAATGCTGCTCTGTTGGCCTGCCTAGTCTGAAAAGATATTAATACAGCTTCGGTTAGATGCCATTTGGAGCAAACCATCTGCTGGACTGTGATAATTAGCCCAGCTTGGATACTGAAACCTGAAGCTCTGTAAATTTTAGATAATGTCAAGGAAAGGGAAAGAAAAGAAGAAATAAAACCAGGAAACATATGCTACGAAAGCACTAGAACTAAATGATGGAGGGCCAGGATAGTATTCATAATTACTCTAAATAGTAAGGTTTGTCTTTTCTGGTTGAATTTTCTTTATTTACAGATTGCACTAAATTCTAATTTTCCACACTACACATGCTGGGGGAAATAGTTCTGATTTCACTTGTGTCAATATCCTATTTTAGGAAATGAAAAGTTCAAAGGAATTTCATGGGTGATGAAAAATAATTAATGGAGCCACAATAATAATCACTTGTTTATACAGTTGAAACTTGGTCTCTCCTACACCCACGCATTAAGAATTTTGTAGGAAAATTTTTATGAGCAAACTATACCAAATCTTGTAGGAGGACCTGCATCACTATTTGAAAACATAAATTAAACTAAGTAAAAATATCAACTTCTAAATTATGACATTTGGTACCAACACAAATTTAGGCAGCTTCCTAAAAGCTAGCATTGTGGAATAAAAATCATATGGGTTTTAGATTTAGACTTCCTTGGCCTGAAATCCCAACTTCACTGTTCACATAAAGATTACCTGCACATTTGTTTAGAATGTAGGTCCCTGGCTCCAGCCCCAGCTCCATGTAGACTAATTCAGTTGATTTGAGATGGGATATAGATGATCCATGGAGAGGTGATCATGTAATTTATTGTTCAAACTGGGTCATATTTTAGAGTGAAAAGAAAGGCATTAACAATTAAGCCCAGGCAAATCTGGATGTCTGTATGGTCACACATACATGAGAAACCTTGCCTTAAGAATTTTGAGATCTTAGTCTAGGAGTCATCACATCAGGACACCAGTACCTGACTCATAGGACTGTATTAACATCGAATTGAGAGAACTAAATTGAAGAACATATGATTGATTGTATCTAAATGTTTCTTCTTCCCTCTCCCCTTCTTGCAATGAAATAAGCAGAAGCAACTGGTGAGCACCATAAGTTGACTCAGAAGAAGTCTGCTCTAACTGGATGCCACTGTTCTGTTGTGTGCTGAGAACGCATTTGGTCTACCACTGCTTCTTTTCTGCTCCCCTAATGTTTCCTGATGTTCCCCCAAAACTGCAAAAACTTTGACTTTTCATATATTGTTTTGATACCTTCATCCCTCACTGTGACTCAGGAGATATGCTTTGGTCCAGACAGAAATGGTGAAAATGACCCTCCCCAATTTTTTGGCCCTGCTTTTGCTCTGACCATCAACAAGTCTTTCTTTCTTTCTTTTACTTTCTTTCTTTTTCTTTCTTTCTTTCTTTCTCTTTCTTTCTTTCTTTCCTTCTTTCTTTCTTTTTTCTGATTTTTTTTTCTTTAATTCAAAGGCTAGATTACTTAGCAAGTCTTTCTTGATAACAAAGTCCTTTAAGGAGCAGCAGAAATCTGGTCCAGGAGGTTCAGTGCCCTCCTTTCTCTCTCTTCTCTCCAATGAGATCCATATACCATGACCTCACATCTCTTTAGCTTAAATAAAGAAAAAATATATATACATAAAAACTGAGGTTCATAGAGATCTTCAACTTAATCACATCATTTCTCAAAAGTCCATATGTGCTTAGCCAAAACTACAGTTACATCCCTGTCTTTCAAACTCTTCACCTTGTTTTCAGATCATGAGACCCTCCTTGGTTATTTAATGAAAGATCCTGATATAGTAAAGAAATTAAAACACAATCAGTATAACTAGATTATAATGTAAAGGCCTTGTCATGTTTGCCAACTCCTCCTGCTCCTTATTAAGGCTGCTTTTCAATTTCTGCCTTGCCTAGACCATTGAAATAGTAATTAGCTTCACCATAGGTAAGCTCTGTCCTGATGAGGCATCAGGTAAGGACTAGGATTTGTGACAATGCTGTAAGCCTTGTATCCAAGGAGGCAGTGGTAACCTCGGCCATCTGCATGCCTCAAAGATGTTGTCTTCAGTCTCTGGTTATTTTTCAAACTGTAATTCCCTGCTGAAACTGAATAGCTACCCTCCCCAGCCAGGCATGCTATGTCCCCAAAACATGCATAAATCATAGCTGTCCCAGTTCTCTAGGTTAGTCCATTCCTTATTACGCAACTGTGAGCTAAATTTCTATTCTAAAAAGACTAATCCTTTAAAATCATAGTGTCACTGCCTGTATTAGTCAGCCAAAGGGGTGCTGATGCAAAATACCAGAAATTGGTAGGTCTTTATAAAGGGTATTTATTTGGGGTAGAAGCCCACAGTTACTGGGCCATAAAGCGAAAGTTTCTTTCCTCACCAAAGTCCATTGCCACATGTTGGAGCAAGACAGCTGCCGACGTTTGCCAGGGTTCAGGCTTCTTGGGTTCCTCTCTTCCTGGGGCTCCGTTTCTCTCTGGGCTTAGCGCCTCTGTTTCATCCACGAGGTCAGCTGTAGACTATGAGGCTCTCTAGGCTTGCCTCTCTCTACAAGACCAGCTGTAAACTCTCAAGTGAATGGCTCGTCTGTATCCCGGGTCCTTCTCTTCTTCCTCACCAAAACTCCAATATCAGAACTGCTTCAACATTGTCCTTTGCCATGACTTTTACCTTCAATTCCCCTCCCACCAAGGGGTGAGGCTCAACACCCTACTGACGTGGCCCAATCAAAGCCCCAATTATAACTTAATCATGCCCAGATGAACAGATCAGTTTACAAGTGTAATCCAATATCTGTTTTTGGAATTCATAATTACGTCAAACTGCCCAACTGCTACACTGCCTGTCCAAATTCTAATCCATTCTCACTCCAGAACCTCCTGTTTACATGTTTGTACAACATAGATTTTATGACCCATGGCCAAGTTAATATTGAATCATTAGATGCTGTATTTTAGAGCCAGGGCTTCTCTTTGGGAGTGAGGACCTTAGCAACCCTACAGCCATGGCATTGTCCCAGGCCTTGCTTCTAACTATATCTGGCTTTATCCTCCTACTCATCAGCAACACAGCTAAGAAGGAAACATCAGTCTTTTTAGCTATACTAACATTCTCTAATATATTTCTCTTATATATTGCACTTTTATTAATTTTTATAAAATAAGTTAAAGAATAATGAGTAAGCAATCTCCTTGCCTCTTCTTACTTTAGGAAAAATTTTGTAGTTGAACCTTTGTTTATAAGACACAGTGTTACCAGTGTGATATGAGACTCTATTCTTTGGAAAATAATTGTGTTCTCATCCCCAAATAGCTATATATTAGGCAAAAATACTAAATGATAACAGAAAAAAGTAAACCCAAACCCTTGATTAAAGAGTTGTTTTCAAACCTGTGTTCTTTCAAGTTTCTTCTGTCAATCTAGAAAATATCCCCATGGTGTTGACAAGTGAAATCAAACCAGTTATGTTCTGTGAGAGTAAATGAGTTCACGAGTATGTCATGCTGGCCATACTGGGGCTCTGTTTCTGACCAAAGCTTGGGATGGAATCTGAAATTTGAGGTGAAATACTTTATTTACTTTGTAAGTAATTCTAATTATCAGTCATGTGACACATGCTCAAACAATTATAGAAAATATATTGGTTTCACCTAAGGAAGGGGAAAATGAAAAGTCATGGATGGTAAAATGCCCAACATAGACCTGCGATTAAGGTTTAATGACTGGCTTGAGTGAGTAGGGGGAACACTGTAATGTTGTTCTTGGGTCTTGCTAGTGGTCCATGGTCATTGCACTGTTTGCCTGATTCTAATAACCCAGAATCAGAATGCTTAAAATTCTGCATGAAGAGAGTCACTCCTAACCAAAAGATGCAAGTCAATAAATAAAAGATTAAAATATCAGTGTAAAAGAAAACAGAAAAACTGAAAAAGGTGTGTAGGTGTGTCTGTTTCTGTTTGTTTATTTTTAAGTGTGCTGCTTCACTTCCCTCAAGTCTTGAGCTTAATGATCTGTCAGGCTGGACAGGTACTAAATTACATAACTGATTTTCTTTATCTTAATGAGAGCTTTTTCTCTTTTAAATTATTTCCGGAGGAGGTATTAATTTTAATTATTGCCTTTCATGGCATATTTAATTATCTCAATGGAAAGAAAGGATTGCTATATATTTATCATTCCTAATATAACTAATTGTAATCATGATTATGAGTTTGTGTAAATCCGGGAATTTGTTCATAGAGTTAGAGATATTGTTATATCCATGATATGATTTATTGTCAATACTTTGGTTAGAATTAAATGGTTATAAAAAGAGGGGAGGCTGGAGCAGAAACTGATCACTTGGACTCTCTAAAAAGGCAGAATGGCAGAAGTTTGCATTGGAAATTCCCCTAATAAAGCTAATATATCAGTTAGAAATACATGTTCCTACAAAATATTTCTTCAGATGAATCTGATATTACTTTGGAATAATATTCTCATTTTTCCTCATTTTAAAGGTCCCCCCCGTTTCATCATTATGTTATGCTCCCTAATACATCAGTGTTCTACCATGCAACTCTACAATTCTAGACCGTATGTATTCAATTAAATTCAATATATATTTGCTGAGCATCTGCTGTGTCCAATTACGTGTGCTCAACACTGGAGATTGTAAAGTTGAATAGAGTTCAATTTCTTCCTTCAACAGATCCTGACCTGCTAGCAGTTTGTAAAAAAAAAGTAAAAATAATCCAAAATAGAATAAAAGAGAAAATAACAAAGTTCTATGAGGTTTTTGTGGAAGTATGCATCTCTAGTTGAAGGAAGGGGATTGGGAAAATCTTATGCATACTAGTATATTTGAAGTAGGATACAAAAGATGGGTTAGATTCTGGGAGGAAGGCCATGCTAGACAGAGAAAACAACAAAAAACAGCATAGAGAAGTAAGACCAGGTCTCTTTTCAAGGAATAGCAACTAATTCATTTTGATTATATTTACCTGTATTTCCTAAATATCAAGTTGATTTTTGAACAGTAAACGATTATGAAAAACATTTGTTGAATGATTAAAGAAAGCCACAAATTTGTGCACTGGTTGATTGTTTCTCAAGGTGTTTTCTGTCATTTTGTGGATTTGACCTGTGTATGCTCTCAGTGAAAAACAGATTTTTAGTAAAACTCTATTTTGCAATGTTTGTAGTGTTGTTGCAAGTTTCTTTTTCTGTTTTCCCTCCCAAGTTTGGAAGTAATAGAGAGACAAAGGAGTAGGCAGACGGAGAGACAAATACCACCTTTTTTACCAAATAAATCCGGTATTGGAATAGGATTACCAATTACCCCACAATTAGACTGATTTACCATTCTCACAAAAACTAGAAGAGTCAGGGAGTTTTCTCCCCTAATATGGGAAATGGATTTCTTTTTTAAATGCACCAAAAGTGATTCTGTCTTATACTATAGGCCTCTTTCCACTGACTCCTGGGTCTCAGAAAAAGTCATGACTGCTCTGGCCTCATTTTGCTTAGCAGCTTCTTTTTGCAGGAGTCATCAATTAATACCATAATTGTTCTGGTGAAAAAAAAAGAGAGACACCTATTATATTTTTAATGAAGAGATCATTGTCTATTTAAACCCTAAATCATCTGTTTTCTTCCCACTCTCTGGAGATGGAAAAAACTAATCACTGAGTCACCTTAAAGCTATGATGGCTAATGTTTGATTTCTATCTCTTCTCATAGATTAACATCCTGAGAAAAATTTAGTCAAAGTGAGTCCATTGTATCTTTCATGTGCATTTCACAATGCTCTGATATCTAAGTGAACCATTGACTTGGGCGTGTTGGTAGAACATGGCAGGCAGACTGGAATATCATTCACCAAGATCCATTTAAAGTTTCCCTTCTAGTATAATGACCTAGAGTCATAGCTTTGCCAGTCATACTCTTTAGGCCAATGTTGTGACGTGACATGGGTCTTTTATGGACCAGATTATGTCTTTTATGACTTGAAAACCCATCATTCTTTGTCCTCTTAGTCTCTCACACAAAGCTTTTCAGGATAATACTTTCAACTAGAAAATCTTCTCCCCCTTGGTCACATTATGCACTCAAATACATTCTTTGCTAATTTCTGTCTGCTCTAAAAGTTTGATTATATTATGTCAAGCATTTTGTAGTCTGATGTATGCAAATAAAAACTATGTAATTACTTCTTGCCCCTAAGAAAATGTGTGCATGCATACCTCTAGATAATATTGGTGGTCAAAGTAATTGGTAATGGTGGAAACAACAGAAAACAAAATTACAAAGAGTACATCAATTTCACTATTCTCTGGCTTTTTAAGATTCTCCTGCAAATTTCCAATATCTATGGTTCTTGATTTTCTTTCACCAAGACAGTTACCAGCAATTAATAAAGTAGCACCCATGCTGAGAGAACTAATTGTATGTGTGTGTGTGTGTGTGTGTGTGAGAGAGAGAGAGAGAGAGAGAGGGAGGGAGAAAGTGATATTTGCAGATCACCATATCACTTGGCACTGCCCATCTGTTTTCATTTTGTTTGCCAAAGTTTTTTAGCACAAATCTCAGGATATCTTTCCTAAATATATACTCCCTGGTGTTTTCCTGCTTCCATTAAACTCTGAAATCACATGGAATTCAACAGAAACCTTTCATGGAGCTAAATAACTTTTACAATCTTGAGGTCCTCTGTGACTCTATTTAGAGGTGAAGTGATTCTTCAGTTATTTAAGGCTGAATAGCTTCTCTGGAAGTAAGAATGAGAGCAATAGTGTATAAATCTCTGTCACTGTGACTTTTTTTTCCCTTTCACATTCTGTATAGGTATCATTCTGCTTGAAGTGTTTAAAATGTCAAAACAGAAGCTTTGCCTTCTTTTGTCTTTCTTTGATCATGTAAGAAATATTTTAAACAAAAATATTTTATTTTAAGCCCTTCTGTGGTATGGTTAACATAAGTATATGAAATCTTTCAAATATAATATAAGGAAGAAAATAATGATTTCTTCTCATTTATTATTACATAGAATGTATTCTGAAGGAAACACATCAATGCACTCTACAGATGTCATATTAACTAGTGTCTATTCTCTTTCTGGAAATTGGTTAGTTTGCAAATGCACTTTTTTAATTTAAAATCGTACTACCAAAATGTAGGAATAAATATGTCCAAAAGGGACTTATTTTCAGTGACTGAATGTATCCAAATTATCTACACATATAATATACTCTTAGTGAATTGTATAACGATAATTTTCAGTTCTCAGTCAACTACATCACCATACAAAGAACACCTTCTAATCAACCTACAGTGAAATTTTATTAGTAAAAATTTCCTGAGAGGTTTTTTCAGTGTGATAAGGGAATAAGAGATAGATAGAAGTGATTTCTGAATAGCTAAATTTTGTTAAATTACACTTAAATACAAGCCAGATGTGAGAGCTCTTGTTAGTTTTAAAGTTTCATTACTGTATTTCTAAACAGAGAAAATGGGGATCATTTACTAATTTCTTAATGAGTCAGGTCCTCTTTGTGTATCACAATCTCTGTACATGCTCTAAGAAAATTATGTTCTTAAGGATTAATAAAGTATAGAAGATTGTTTCTTTCTACAATAATTCACACCAAATGATATATTAGGTTTTTCTTTTTATCCAGCTTATTTTCCATGATCACTTATGTTGCTTTGATAGTGTCTAAATTAAGCAATTTTTCTGGATTTAGTTTTTTTTTCTTTTAATTTGATTTCTAATCAGATAGTTCAAAAATTATAATTTATGTAAAAGCTGTGTAAAGAAGTAGAAAAAAGAAAGAATGAAGAAAAGTGAACAGTGCCTAAGAGCCTTATGGGACATCAGTAGGTGTACCAATATGTGCTTTGTGGGAGACCCAGATGGAGAAGAAAAGGACCAAGAGACAGAAAGAATGTTCAAAAAAATAATGGCTAAAACTTCCCAAACTTAACAAAAGACATGACTATATATGTCGAAGATGCTCAATGAATTCCAAACAGGATAACCCAAACCTACTCTGCAGCATTTTTTAATCAAAGTGTTGAATGCCAAAGATAAGATAGAATTCTGAGAGCCCAAAGAAAGAAGCAATGTGTCATGCACAAGGGAGCCTCTTTAAGATCAAGTGCCAATTTCTCACCAGAAACCATGTAGGCAAGATGGAAGTGGGATGACATAATTAAGGTTTTGAAAGCAAAAAATTGGCAGCCAAGAATTCTATATCCAACAAAACTGCCCTTCAATAATGAGAGAGACATTAAGACATCCCCATATAAATAAAGTTATGGGAGCCCTACAAGAGATGTTAAAAACTACTGCAGGTTGAAAGGAAAAGACAATAGGCAATAGACTGAAGCCACATGAAGAAATAAAGATTTCTGGTGAGGATAGTAATGTGGGTAATTATAAATGTCAACAGCTCTGTATTTTTGGTTTGCAATTTCACTTTATATTTTCTACAGGATATATAAAAGGCAAATACATAAAATGTAATGATAAATCAGTGGGCTTAGACTCATAATGTATAAACATGTAATTTATGACAAGGACTATATAAAAGTGGGGGGATGGAGAAGTATAGGAAAAGAATTTTTGTGTAATATTGAAGTTAAGTTGGTATCTAAGCAAACAGTATTGTTATATATTTAGTATGTTCAATTAAAGCCCCATGGTAACTTCAAGGAAAATATCAGAGAATACACACACTCACAGAAGACAGAAATTAAAGTACAGGTTGTCAGGGGTGAGAGGCAGGGGGGATAGACAGTTAATGCATAATGGGAGTTGGATTTCTGTTTGGTGAAATGGGATAGTTTTAGTAATGAAAGGTGGTGAGGCTACTGCAATATTGTGAATATGATTAATCCCATTGAATGATATGCTTGGGAATGGTTGAGATGGGAAATTTTATGTTGCATGTTTGTGCTCACAATTTACAAAAAAAAAGGAGTAACTAAAGAGACAGTGACAATTTAATGCAATGTATAATCCTGGATGAAATTTTGCCAGGGGGAAGAAAAGGTTCAAAGGAACACTTTCAGTACATATGAGAAAATCAGAATATAGACTGTAAGCTTTATATCAATGTTAAATTTCTTTAACTTGATAATTGTACTGTTATAAGAGAATATCCCTTTTCTAAGGAAATTTAAATGGCAGTATTAATTGTTCAAGGTGCATGATGTACACAAGTTACACTCAAGTATTCAGAAAATGGGTTGATAGATAGGCAGATAGATAAACAGATAGGTAGGCAGATGATGGATAGATAGATGATGTATAGATAGAATGACATGGCAAATGTGGCAAAATATTAATATTGATGGATCTGGGTATCTGGAAGGGTAGGGTTACATTGGAGTTCTCTTTGTAGGGTTTGTATTATTTTTGTAATTTCCTGTAATGTTGAAAGTATTTGAAAATAGAAAATTAAAAATATATGTTTGTGTAAATAGACCTTAATTGAAGACTTGTGTCTTTAAGGAACTGTTGTACATGATTTTTTTATAACTGTTTTTATAGTTTAAAAGATATTTTTCATTTACTTTGTGGAAGCATGTGAATTTTCCAAAAACAGGGCTTAGTTGCTACTCAAACTATTCACAGATAAAATAGTTCTTCTGGGCATGGTAGGATTGCATTTTCTCAACAGTTTTAAGTTATATATGTCAGTGTGGCTTAGTTTGGCTAATGATATTTGAGCAGAAGTAACATGCATCACTTCTAAACAGAGGCTTTAGAAAGCCTGTATGAAAACTACCACATTCTGTTACTCCTGGTTGTGGTGATCATGGAAGTAAATGTCAAGATGGGACCATTGTCAGCCTGGGTCTGTGAGTGACTCTGATAAACACAACCCCAGGCATAATATGATGGACCTAGACTGTGAGCAAGAAATAAACCTTTGTTTCATAAGGAATTGAGACTTAGAGTTACATATTATCAAAGGATAGTCTAGATTTTGTCCTGAACAATATAGAGACGTTAAAAATAAACTAAATGTCAGTTTGAGAAGCCATTTACTCAATTATTGGATTCCTAATGGTAAGGAATAATTAGATACAGTTAGACTGCCCCAACTACTAGTATTAGGTTCTGAAATTTTTCATGATAAAGGTATACATAGTTCCAGAATTTACTGGAAAAAATAGGCGAGCAATGGAGAAGATCATGAGTGAAATTATGAGGGCCCTTGTAAGGCTATTTCTAACTACTCAGCATCAGCAGATTTTCATTTTTAAAATATAAAGCAGTAATAATTGCTAATAATCAATTAATTTCCATTAGCTGATCATTTCCTCGATCAATCTATGTTGATGATAATGCATTGTTGGTGAGAGCAGTAATAAACGTGATGAGATAGATGGAAGAGGAAGAGTTATTTTGGTCTTTATTATTAGGTAGAAGAGCTCTCTGACATCAGGGATGCCAATATCAATACCAAGACCATTGAGTCTCACTACATTGAACAGCATTGGCAAAGTTTTCTAAATCTGCAAAACTGTTGGAATCATTGCTGCTTATGGTTGAGTCTTCATTGTCTCATGGGAAATGGAATATAATCTTTTAATTAGGATTTACTAAGTTTTTTGTTATTGGTATTTTTCTGTCCTTTCACCTTAGAACTCAGTGAGGCAGATGAAGGCGGAGGGTTTTCAGTGGTTGAACATTTGAACAAGCTGCATGAAATCTACAAGGGCTGACATTGCCTTCATTCTATTCCATTGTTAAAACAAAAAACAAAGGAGAATTTCTATGCTAACACTCCTTTCTTTCAGGCTGAGTCACTTCCTAGGAGACCAATTATCCCTAAAAGTAACTCCTGGGAGACATATCCCAGTGGTACTTTAATTATGTATAAGCATGCTTAGAAATTGCTGTGGTTTAGATAACAAGGCATGTAGAATATTTTCAACAATTCTATTTATTGCCAACACTGACACTAAGGGTTTTCTCACTTCCCAATCTTATGCAAATCAGATTCATTAACACTAAATAAATACCAAACAATATTATTGCATACACCATAAGAAACACTGGAATAGCAAACTCGTGTTTCTAAATCGCTTCTAAAGACATAATTCTAGGTATAAATGAAAGTACAGAAGGTATTCTGTTTTAAGCAGGACAAAATTACACAGTACAAAAGAATAAATCCAATGAATTAAATTATAGGACATTTATGAAGGAAATGAGAAGTATTAGATAGATGTAAGACAAAATCTGAACAAATGTCATTGGATGAAGAAAAAAGTGCTCCCAAAATTAATATATAAATTTAATTCAGTTTGAATAGGATTCCTAAAAGGCTCAATTTTTTGTAATTGTTTAAAATAATTTAAAGTTTATGTGGAAAAAAAGAAAGTCTGAAAATAGCAATGATTATGAAACAAAATTGTTTTGGCTATTCTAAATTCTTTGCATTTTTATATCAATTTCTTCAAAAAACACTGCTGTGGTATAGGGGTTGTATTGGATTTAATAGATCAATTAAGGGAAAACTGACATCAACAATATATTATGTTCCAATCCATAAACATGGTATATCTCTCCATTTATTTTATTCTTTATTATTTTCTCTCAACAATATTTTGTAGGTTTAGCATGTCAGATTTATCCTTAAACTTTTAAAAATTTGATGTTATTATATAACATTGTTTTTTATTTAACTTCCAATTTTTGATTGGTAGTCTAAAGAAGTAAAATTGTTTGTTTTACATTGACTTGTATCCTCTGACTTTGCTAATCATTGATTAGTTTAGTAGCTTTTTTGGAGTTTCCCTAAGATGATCTTCATCGACAACAATGTCTGCTGCAAAAAAGAGAGTTTTAATTCTTCCTTTTAACATATATGTCCTTTCTTTCTCTCTCTCTCTCTCCTCTTTCCCTCCTCCCTTTTCTCTTTTTCTCTTTCTTGCTTTCTGCTTTTCTGCCTTCCTGTTTTCCTTTTTTTCTTGTTCTTTTCTTCTTCTTTACTTTTTATTTTTTCTTTCTATTTTAATTTTATTGATATATAATTTACATACTATAAAATTCACCCTTTTAATGTGTGCAATTTAGTGTTTTTTAGTATATTCACAAAGTTGTACAATGTTCTAATTCCAGAAGATTTTCATGAACCCCAAAATAAACCTATACTTATCAGCAGTCAGTCTCCATTCCTCCCTCACACAAGCCCTTGGCAACCACTAATCTTTTTATTGTCTCTATGGATTTGCCTATTCTAGACATTTCATATAAAATGAATCAAAATGTGCAGCCTTTTGTGATTGGACTTTTTTACTTCACATAATGTTTTCAAAGGTCATCCATGTCATTGCATATATCAGTATTTTATTCCCCTTAGCTGAATAATATCCCATGTACAGATATACCACATACTGTTTATAATTCATGAGTGTCCTCTCCTTTGAGATTGAAGGACTCCCTTTAGTATTTCTTGTAAGACAGGTCTGCAAGTAATAAAGTCTCTCTGTTTTTTAATTTATCCTGATATGTCTTAATTTCTCTTTCATTTTTAAAGGACATGTTTTCTGCATCTACAATTCTTCATTGATGATATTTTTGTCTTAGACCTTTGAATATGTCAATCCACTGCCTCTGGCCTCCATGGTTGCTGATAAGAAATCAGTTTTATTTTTATTGAGGATCCTTAGTATGTGATTAGTTAATTCTCTCTTGCTGCTATGAAGATTCTCTATGCTTTAGCTTTAGGCAGTTTAATTGTGATGTGGTTCGGTATGGCTGTCTTTGAGTTTATACTACTTGGATGTGTTGATTAATGTTTTTGGATGGATAGATTACTGTTCTCCCTCAAATTAGGGAAAATTTTACTTATTACACTTATGTTTTCAAACATTTCTTCTTTCTTCTGCTTCTGGGGTTTCCTTTATGCGTATATCAGTACGTGTGATATTTTCCCAAAGCCTCTGAGCCTATGTTCAGTTTTCATTATTCTTTATTGTTTCTGATCCTCAGTCTCGATCATCTCAATTGACCAACCTGATTCTTTCTTCTGCAAACACAAATCTGCTGTTGAGCCCTTCTATTGAATTTTTCATTTCAGTTCATGTACTTTTCAACTTTAGAATGTCTCCTTGGGTCTTTTTATAGTTTCTTTTTATTGGTATTCTCTATTTGGTGCTACATCATTCCAATACACTCTGTTAATTATTTAGGCATGGTCTCCTTTGCTTCTTTGAACATATTTAAAGTAGCTGATTTAGGTTCTAGTCTAGTAAGTCTAATGCTTGTGTTTCCTCAGGGGAAGCTACTGCTAACTATTTTTTTGTTTTTGTTTTTGTTGTTGTTGTTCATTTTTTTTCTGTTTTTCCACCCTGTGAATGGGTCATACATTCTTGCTTCTTTGCATGTTTCATAATTTTTTGTTGAAAACTAGACATTTAAAATAGTATAATGTAGTAACTCTGGAAATTAGATTCCTCTCACCCACATTTTATTTCTGTCTCTGTTTGACATTGCTGTTGTTTTAGTGTTTTGTCTTTCCTGACCTAACTCCATTATTTCTGTTCTTTTGTGTGTGTGACTTTTGAAATCTTTGCTCAGTTTGTTTGGTGATCTGTTAATGACAGACAAAGATTTCCTTAAATGTCTTGAGCTAGAATATCCAAGCACATGCTGAAAGTCTCTGTGTATGTTGAGACACATCTTTCAATATTCTAGCAGGCAGGTTAGGTTACCACTCTGCTTTAACCTTCTCCTCTGCTTTCACAGAGCCTCAATGTCAACCAGAGGTAAAAGTTTAGGTTCTTTTCAAGTCTGTCCCAGTCACACACAGGCCTATATATGTGTGGTTTTCTATATTTCCAAGAATATGTTAAAGATTTTCAAAGCTTCTGATGGACTTGCCATTCTCCAGATTTTCCTTTTATGTTCTTGGGTCAGCTTCTTATTTATGTCAACTGTTATCACTGCCTCAATCAGCTGAATTATTACACAATTTACCACTGATTTATTTGGCCAATGACTCTTGGAAAATTTTTTTCACAATGAGCAAATTCTGAGTCAGGTCAAATAGACAAAGACTCAAGAGGGAATGAGGTTCCAAAGAACTACCAGGTAGATTAAATAATGACAATTCTCTGTTAATGGGATTTTACATGAGCTCTAAACCTCTTCAGCCCCCACCAGTGGTTGATTAACTACTGTTTTTAATGGAGACAGTGATTGCAAGTCTTTTGGTTTTCAAGGCTGCTGTCTAGCTGGTAGAAGGGAATGGGATCGCACAAGTTAAAATATCACGCAGCTCCATGTTTTTACGGAGATTCAGTCATTTTTTCTTGAATAAATGCTCCTCAGATTGTTACAAGACCTTTGCTACTTTACAAATTTCTGGGGGAAATAATGGACTTTGGCAATTCTTGCCTGTGTTCGCATTTTATGGAAGGGAAGATTTTTGGAAGGTCCTTATCTGCCATTTTCAAAGTCACTCTTTGGCTAGGACCTGCATTAAAATTAAGACTATAAGCTGTGAGAGTGATATCCTTGCTATATTTCTGAAATTTGGGATTAAATACAGTCCTTTGCCATTAAGTATGATGTTCACTGTAGGTTCTCCAAAAGTACTTTATCATATTGAGGGATTTCCATCCTGGTCCTTGTTTGCTGAAAGTTTTAATAACTAATACATGTTGAGTTTTGTGAAATACTTGCTGTGCAGCCATTGAGGTAATTATATGTTTTAGTCTTTTTTGCCTATTAATATGGTGAATTACATAATTGGTTTTCAAATATTAATCCTAGTCATGTTGTGTTATTCTTTTTATATATTGTTCAATTTATTTGCTATTATGTTGTTAATTATTTTTGTTCATGAGGGAAATTGGTCTAAGCTTTCTTGCAAATCCTGTGGCTAGTTTTGGTATGAGAGAAATACTGGCTTCATGAAATTAATTAGAAAGTGTTTCCTCAGTCTCTTTGCTCTGGGAAAAAATCATGTAAAATTAATATTATTGCTTCCAAAAGTGTGAATTGAATTCCCCATTGAAGCCATCCTGGCCTAGAGACTTGTTTACTTGTTTCATAGTGATTTTAACTTATATCAATTTTATCTTTTAGATATACAGATATTCAAAGTATTGCTTTCCTCTTGACTTATCTTTGCTGGTTGTGTCTTTTAAGAAATTTATGTTTTTAAACTGACTTGTTGAATTTGTTGTAAAGAATATTTTCATAATATTCTTTGTTATTCTTTAAATGTGTGCACGATTTCTTGTAATGTTCCTTCTTTCATTCCAGAAAATGGTATTTTATGTCTTTTTTTTTTCTTGTAACTCTGGCTAATGGTTTATCAGTTTTATTGATCTTTACAATGACCCAGTGTGTGTTTTAGTTTATTTTCTCTCTTGTTTGTCCTTTTAATACTCCATTAATTTCTGATTTAATTGTTCTTCTTGCTCTGGATTTAATTAGCTCTTTTTCACTAAGAGTTTTTTTCTGGCAGAAGTTTATATCTTTGATATAAGGTATTTCTTTTTTTCTAACATAAGAATTTAAGTCAATATATTTTCCTCTAACATAGTTTTGCTATATCCAACATATTGGTTCAACATATTTTCTAATTTTACTTGTGGTTACTTTTTTTTTACTCATAAGTAATTTAAAAGTGTGTTATTTAATAAATGTCAATTATATCAGGTTGGTTGATAGCATTTAAATCTACGTTTTATTTTCACTATGTGTTAACCAATTACTGAGACAAAAGTATTAATATATCCAACAAAACTTGTAGAATCATATATTTTTCCTTTCAATTCTTATTTATCTATGTATTTTAAAACTTTGTTATTAGCTATCTACACAGTTAGGATTATAAATGTGTAGGCACTTAATACCAAAGTTTATCAGTTGTTGAACTGGCCTCTCTATCATTATAAAATATTTCTCTTTTCTCCAGTAATATTCCTAGCTCTGGAATCTACTTTGATATTAATATAGTCAATACAGCTTCTTTTGCTTTGTGTTTTCATGTTTTCTTTTTAATCCTTCTACTTTGAACCTTTCACATCTTTATATTCAAAATGGGTTCCTTGTATTCCACATAAAGTGGGTTTTGCCAATAAATTGGAGTTTTAAATCATTCCAGTTAGACTGAATATCATTGTTGACACTGTTGGCTTTAAACCTACAATTGTGCTGTTTGTTTCCTATTTGCTTCAATGGTTTTTCATTCGTACTTTCCTCTTTTCATGCCTTCTTTTGGGTTAATCAAATAATTTTTATGATTTTACTTTCTCTTCATCATTGACTTATCACTCATATCTTTGTTTTCTTTTTCAGTGGATACTCCAGGATTCATTATATATATCTTTAACTTATCACATATTACTTTAAAATATAATACCACTCCCTGGTCTTTTTAAGAAGATATTATGAGTTTATGTCCATTTCCACCTTTCTGTGCTCTTGATACTACTACTTTTATTTCTATATATGCTATAAACTATGTAAAATATTTTATTATCTTTATTGACACAATCATCTTTTTTTGTTTGTTTGTTTCAAATCCTTCCCATACCACATTTTATTAAATTAAATACTGTATGACTTCCAAATGGTGCTGGGGTGTTGCTGGATCTTTTTCGTCCACAGCACCAATGATTTGTTTCACTCAGTTCTTGGTTACCATGCATCAGGAACTTCAAAGAGCTTGGCAGAGCAGCCAGAGATACTTCCTGCCAGAGAAAGCTCTTTCTTCATTCTTTTTAATTTCTTAGCTTTTTTCCTCCCCTCTGAGAGGGATTCTGCACAGGAATCTGTCTATTCAAGCTCAGTGCCAGAAATCTCTCCAACTCTCTGTCCTCCCAACCAACTTCTGGTTGACTGGGACTCTTTCCTATTGTGCTGGTGCCCATAACACTACTAGAGTGGTGACAGTGATTCTGCAGTGAAGAGAAAGGTTACCCCTTTAAGACTCTTCTGCCCCCTTTGCCAGAGGGTGGTTGGAACAATGGCCACCTTCAGAGTTGGCTCCCAGCAATCTGAAGTAGCTAATTAAAATAGTGATCAGGCTGACCTGGAGCCAGGGGGCTGGAGTTATACCCTGATGGTCTCCATGTGACTTCCCCAAAGATTGGAAAACTAGCGAACTTTACCAGATTTTCAGTGCCTTTGGAAACATTTAGATATCTTGGATTAATAACACATCAGCATTTGTTCTCTGAGCCAACCTTAACAAGTACAAATATTTTTCAATGCCAGCAAATATGCAGAAAGCAATCAGATCCAGACCCATGCTGAAAATTTGGGGAAAAAATAATGAGAAGCAGATCAAGAGAAAGTGGACAGAAGATAGTTGGAAAGAGGCTGAAAGTGGTTAAAGACTCACTGCACATCCTCTTCTCTGCACAATCATCTTTTAAAGACATTTAAATATGAAGAAAATATGTTTTTTATTCACCCATATAATTATAAATTCTGGCACTTTTCTTTCATTCATATGTGCCTGTTAACTTATATTGAGGAGTCTTACTTTGTATAATGGAAGAATATTAAATATTCTGTGGCATTGTCTGAAATATGTCTACCTGCTCCCTCCAGGATCCATTTCTGCAGTGTTTTTAGCCAACATTAAGCAGAGACAAGATTCCCACCACATCTAAGCCTTCCACTTTGTCCCAAGTCAATGGCCTACCTTTCAAGTTCTTGCTTTCAATCCTTGAATCAGCATTTCTTCCCCGGATGGCTGACATTGGAGATGATCACTCCTTTTAGTGGAAACTCAAACTTCTAACTTTATCCTGTGCCCTCAACCTGATATTCAGAGCACAAATATTCTAACATTAGTACCTGTCTCAAAATATGAGTTATTGTGTGATCTTTAACAAACTAAGACCCGTTCTTTGCCATCATTTCCCTAGAACAAAGTTAAGAGCATAACAAAATATCTCTCAGTTTTCCTGATCTTCTGGAGGCAGTTATTCAAGAAAAAGTTGTATCTAGAGCAGTAGTTATTTGCCCAAATTCTGAAGCCAAACAGCTTCAGATTGAATCTTATTCTGTTGCTTATTGTTTCTGATTCCTGAAAGAAGCTAATGTCCCCACTTGTCTCTCAGTGTTCACATCTGTAATGCTGGGATAATAGTAATATGTTTCTCATAATGTTTTAGGATTAAATAACTTAATGTACAAAAAGAATGTAAATGAGTGCATGACATAGTGTTCAATAAATGTGTATTGTTTTATTGTCTCCACTCTAACACTGGAGAATCTACAGGCACTATGTAGCATAAATCCATGCTTAGAAAACAAATTTATGCAAAATAGAAAATAATTAGAAATGCTACTCCATAGATTTATCTTACCATATTTTCTAAAAGAGCCTTAAATCAGGTGATGGTCTTCATTTCATATTTGCACAATTATTGTAATTGGTTAATTCAGTCATTTTTTTCCCAGAACAAAAGATTTGCATGCAATAAATATACTCTGTCTCCACTTCTTATAAGGCACACAACTGCTTAAAGTTTTGGAAAGAAAAAAGTTGTTTTTCCTCTAGGATTTACAATTTTTATCAAAACCATAAAAATCTTAAGAATAAGTTACAACCCAGGCCCCTTGAACCCTGAGCCAGAATGTTAATAATACCTTATAACTTACTAAATTTACTATGTTAACTTATATGCCAACCACATAGTAAGTATTTGATAAATGCTACTTCTAACATTCTTAATATATTAATATTTATGTATGTTACTTACTTACTCCCATTTCAATCTCTGTATAATAATTATATATATGAATTATATAGAGCAGGAATCCAAGTTTAAAGCTTTATATGAGTTTACTTGTGTCACCCTAAATAATATGTTGAAGTTTTAAACCCTGGTACCTATGAATATGACCCTATTTGGAAATGGGGTTTCTGCAGAAGTGATCAAGTTAAGATGAGGTCATGCTGAAGCAGGGTGGATTAATCCAATAAGACTGGTATCCTTACAAGAATGCTGAAGTAGGGTGGGCTAATCCAATAAGACCGTTGTCCTTACAAGAAGAGAAGAGATACAGACCCAGACAGAGAGGGAAGTGGGTCATGCAAAGAGGGAGGCAGAGACTGCAGTTATGTTTCCACAGCATAACAAGGAACAACTGGGGACCACCAGAAGCTGGACAAGGAAAGGGAAGATTCTTCTCTAAAGTCTTCAGAGGGAGCATGGCCTGCCAACAACTTCACTTCAAACTTCTAACCAGAGCTGTGGGGCAAGAAATATCTGTCGTTTAAAGGTACACCCCAGTAGAAATGTTAAGTAATTCATTTAAGTTCAAAGTACCAGTTGGTAGTAATGTTAGGATCCAAGCTAAGCTCTCTGTCTACAGAGTTTGTATGCATAATGCCTCTGTAATAGTGTAACTGATTCCAGAGAGAAGAATGTGCAGAAGAAAACTGGCAGTAGCACATGGCATAGTTGGATGTCCAGTCTCATGACACATCCATAAGATGACTCACATAAAACCTAATGGATTATTCTAATACTTGAAGAAAAGGTTACATAGAATTAATTTCCAGAGCCTCGTATATTTGCTCGTAAAGATATTATAATTGAGAAAATATTGCTTACCATCCATCTTTGTATCTATCTCTTTCTAAGTCTACCAGACATCTTTTGGCATGTCAGTTGAAATCAATTTAGTGCTGTTTGAAGATAATATAATGATGGAGGGAATTACTTTTAAACGTTTGCTTAATATTTTATTACAAAAGAAATATAAGGTCATTTTAGAAAATTTAGTTAAGTAAAAGCCATAATTCACTCAAAATCTTACCAGCTGCATTATGCATGTGTGTGTCTGTGTGCATGTGTGTGTGGCATGTCTTCAGCTAAATATATCTTTATATAACCCACAAATGGTAACATATCAAACCTAAAGCTATATAACTTATTTTTATTCATTACTTTCATGAATGTCCCTTCTAGTTATATAGTGGAGTTGCACATGCATGCATTTCAGAAATCACTTTTATGTTCCAGGCAAAAATTGAAATAGTAGGCAGGCAATGAGAGAAAGAGGGAGAGGGAAAGGGAGAGGGAAAGGGAAAAGAGAGAGACAGAAAGAAAAAGACAATAAAGGCAATTCTGCCCCATTCCACATCTGGAAGAAGATGAAAAGAGAATGTCTGTGTGGCTACCTCAAGGCATCTCAGCCCCTCTGGTCCATTCTTCATGTAAAGGTCTATCTACTACACTGGGTGTTTGTGGATATATACTTTTCATAGTGCAGCACAGTCTTTGGATTAAGTCAACTACTTTATCTTGTCATCAGTGGTGATCTGTTCAAGTGTTGTATAGTGACTAGTTGGATTGGGGTCATTGAGAGAGAGAGAGTCAGTCTTCAAGGGACACCAGTTACCACCTTCAGGGGAGGAGTTCCACCACATGGAGGATAACAACCGTAGTTTGCAGGTGTCAGGGTCGCAAGTGAAAGACATTTCACACAGACACTAAATGAAACAATGCTTTAGTAATAGAGGAAAAATACAGAGCATGGTCAGCTTCAATAGTGGTCAGTGGTTCCTCGTGGCCAGTGGGTTTCCGTTTGCAGCCTATGCAGGGAGATGGGATTCACACTCACCTCTTAGACTGCAAGCTAAGGACCTGCTCTTGCCTCACTGGGAGCGGGAGCAGTGGGGTGCCCAGGTGCCATGGAAAGCATACATTTAACCAGGCAGTCTTTGTGAATGATAACACATGCTCGGGGCAAAAGGGGAAGAAAGGTGCCTGTAGACTATTATCTGCTAGAGAGAATTGACAAAACCCCAAGATGTTTCTTTGAAAAGTTCAATGAAATAGACCAACCTTTGACTAGACTGACAAAGAAAAAAGAGAGAATGCAACTGAATAAAATTAAAATTGTAAAGAGGACATTACTACCAAACACAAGGAAATTTAATAAAAGTCCAGCAACAGATGGCTTCACTGGCAAATTTCACCGAACATTCAAAGAAGAATTAACATTAATAGTGCTCAAATTTTTCCAAACTTTTGAGGAAAAGAGAGCACTTCCTAATTCATTCCATGAGGCCAGCATCACCCTACTACCAAAGCCAGATAAGAATACCACAAGTAAAGAATATTAAAAACCAATAATCCTCATGAATATAGATGCAAAATTCTCAGAAAGTGATCAAACCTAATCCAACAACATATTAAAAGAATTATACACATGCTAAAATGAGATTTATCCCAGGTATTCAAATGTGGCTCAACATTTTAAGAACCAATTAATATAATACACCATGTTAAGAGAAAAAAGGGGAAAAAAACATGATCTCAATGAATGCAGAAAATTCATTTGACTAAATTCATTACCCCTTCTTGATAAAAACATACACATAAAAACAGAAATAGAAGGAAATTTCTTCAATATGAGGAAGGTCATATATGAAAAACCCACAACTAATAAATGTAATTGTAAAGTCTAAGCTTTCACGAAAAGATCAGGAACAAGACAATAATGCCAAATGTCATCATGTTTTCAACATTGTACTGGAAATTCTAGCCAAAGCAATAATGTGAAGAAAATAAATAAAGGGCATTACAATTTGAAAGAAAGAGTTAAAACTTTCCTTCTTGTAAATGGCATGCTCCTCTATATGGAAAATCCTGAAAAAAATCACAATAAAGCTACTCGAACTAATAAACTAATTCAGCAAAGTGGTGGGGCACAAAACATCCATAACATTTCTCTACATAGGTATTGAACAATCTGACTAGGAGATGAGGAAAAAATTCCATCTACAATAGCAAGTAAAAGAATCAAATACCTAGGAATAAATTTAACCAAGGATGTGAAAAACTTGTGCATGGAACACTTCAAAACTTTGCTGAAAGAAATCAAAGAAAACAAGTAAATGGAAGGACATTCCATGTTCAAAGATTGGAAGACTGAATGTTGTTAAGATGTCAATTCTAACCAAAGTGATTTATAGATTTAATGCTACCCCAATCAAACCTTCAACAGCTTTCCTTGTAGAAATGGAAAAGCCAATCACATAATTTATATGGAAGGGTAAGGGGCCCCAAATAAACCACCTTGTAAAAGAAGAACAACTTGGAGGACTGACAATTTTTTATTTTAAAACTATTACAAAGCTACAGTTATCAAAACAGCATGATACTGGTACAAGGACAGACAGACCAATGGAATCAAGTTGAAAGTTCAGAAATAATCTTTCACATCTATGGCCAATTGATTTTAGACAAGGGTGTCAAATACACTCAATGGAGAAAGAATAGTCTCTTCAACAAATGCTGCTGGGAAAACTGGATATCCATCTGTAGGGAATGAAAGTGGATGACTATCTCACACCAAATACAGAAAATAACTCAAGGGAGCAGATGTGGCTTAAGCAGTTGAGCGCCTGCTTCCCACATGAGAGGTCCCAAGTTCAGTGCCTGATCCTTCCTAAAAACAAAAACAAACAACAAGTAAACAAATGAAAAACAACCAACTCAGGGGAGCCAGTTGTGACTCAGTGGGTGGTTGAGTGCTGGCTTCTCACAAACAAGGTCCTGGGTTCAATCCCCAGCCCCAGTACCTTAAAAAAATAAATATACTAACAAAAAAAACACCTCAAAATGAATCAATGACTTAAAGATAAGAAACAAAACTATAAAATTCCTAGAAGAAAACATAAGGGGGCATCTTCATGACTTCTGTTAGGCAATGGTTTCTTAGACTTAACCAAAAGCATGACCAGCAAAAGAACAAATGCATGAATGGAACTTCATGAAAAAAATTTTGTGCATCAAAGGACTTTAACATGAAAGTAAAAAGACAATCTACAGAAAAGGAGAAAATATTTGGAAACCACATCTCCAATAAGGGCTTAATATCCAGATTATATAAAGAAATCTTATAACTCAACAACAAAAAGCCAAAAAGCCAGTCAAAAGTTGGGCAAAAGATTTGAACAAACATTCTTCCAAAGAAGACATACTAATGGACAAATAAGCACATGAAAAGGTGTTCAACATCATAACTCATTAGGGAAATGCAAATCAAAATCACAATGAGACATCATATCACACCCTGTATAATCCCACTATTAAATAAAATGGAAAATAATTGTTGGAGAGAATGTGGAAAAATAAGAATATTTGTTCATTGTTGGTGGGAATGTAAATCCGTGAAGTGGTTGTGGAAAACAGTTACCCGTTCTTCAGATAGTTAAATGTAGAATTACCATATCACCTGGCAATACCACTTCTGGGTATGTACATAAAAGAATTGAAAGCAGGGACTTAAAAGCAGGGGCTTGCACATCCATGATGAGAGAAGCATTATTCACAATTACCAAAAGGTGGAAGAAATCCAAGTATTCATGAAAAGATGAATGGATTACAAAAAAGTAATGTATACATACAATGAAATGTTACTTGGCTGTAAAAAAAAGAATGGAACTTTGATATACTCTTCAACACAGATGAACCTCAAAGACATCATGTTATGTGAAACAAGCCAGATAAAAAGGACAAATATTTTATGATCTCACAGATATGAAATAATTTAAATATGCAAATTCATAGAGTGTGAAACTAAAATATGGATTACCAGGGTCTGGGAAGGGAACAGGGATTGGGAAATCAAGGCTTAATTGGTAAAGAGTATCTATCTGGGGGGATGGAACAATTTTGGTTTTGGTAATGGATGGTGGCAATGGTAGCACAGCATTTTAATGTAATTAACACAACTGAACTGTACCTTTGAAAGTGGTTACCAGAGAAATTTGAGGTTGTATGTTACCAGAATAAAATTTTTAAACCATAGACCTGTACAATATAAACAGTGAGCCCTAATTTAAACTATGGGCTATAGTTAAGAGTATAAATATAATAATATAGTTTCATCAATTGAACAAAGTTACCACACTAGCACAAAGTGTTCATAATAGGGAAAACTGTCTATGTGAGGCAGGGTAATGGAACTCTGTACTTTCTACATGATTTTTCTGTAAATACACAACTTCACTAATGAAAATAATATAATATTTCAGAAAATTACACCTTGTTTTCTTTTTAATTCAAACACAGTGCTGAGATATTATAAGGCTTCTTTAAATTACTCCTAAAGAGGTTAGATACCCCTGCTCCCAAGTTTACCATTACCCACTACTTTATCTAAAGGCTACCAAACTGACATCTAGATATAGGCAAGGCAGACAATCTTAGGAATTTGGCACCCTATTAGTGGGCCTTACTTTGCAATATATGCTCCCCAATGTATCAGAGTTAGACTCATTTATAATTTCCCTATACATGGCTCTTCTACCCCTTTTATTTGAACCTATAGTTAGCACTATACTTGTTAAATGTATGTCCCAAAGACTTAAATCTTCGGTCTGTTCATATGCCGGTTGAGCCCTGAATCTCAGCAAAGTGGCAACACCTACTCTCCAATTCACTAGATCACCCAGGACAACTAACAAAAGGATGACAATAAGGTACATTTGTTACAATGGAATGAAAGATGTTGTTAATGTGGGAAAGTGTGGGACAGGGAGGGAGTGGGGCATATGGGAGTCCCTTATATTTTTTATGTAGCATTTATGTAATCTAAAGCTTCTTTAAAAATAAAAATAAAAATTTAAAAAGGATGATGATGGACAACGCCCATTCCAAAACTCAGAGTATCCACAACTGTAAGCAAGATAGTTCTACCCATCTGTCCCAAAGGATCTAAGCCCCTTCTCAATCAGAAAGTGATATTGTTTTAGTAAATAATCTTGGAGGTAGCATCTTAAAACCTCTCTTTGAATAAAATTAATGAATTTTTATACCAACACACACACACACACACACACACACACACACAACTGAATTGGTATAACCAGCAGTAGCATATTTTTAAAAATGGCCAATATGAATCATATGTGATTGATATTAAATTGTCAAACTGTGTTTTTGAGCATTATGTTGTATCAATGTTTACAAGTTGTTGTTTTTTTAGAGATCTGGTTTTCAAGAACATCCATTTATTTTCAGAGGGAAGTAACAGTTATTTTAGAGTTCATAACTCCCCCATCAGCTCTTTTCAATACCTTGTGCAATCTCAGTCCATTACTTTCTTAAGCTTTGTCCCAAGGTGAAAGGAAGAAATTTTTACTACATAGGTACAAAGTTGTTATGAGACAGAGCTAACGTTAAGAGTGCTTTGGAATATGGAGTGAAGGATGTTATTCATGTTGCAAATGCTATGAATCGTGCAAAGGCTCTAAGGTGTATACTATTGATGGCATGGTTGGAACTGATTTAGCGAGGGAAAGAGATCAGCATATGATATAAACCCATGACATGTTTTTCTTTGTTTTTGGCTATTAAATGAAATGTAGCAAAGGTCAAAACAAGTATAAATCTGTCAATTACCATAGGTCAATCATCAAAACCAAATTTGCTTATGTCTGTGCTATATTCAATTGCATTAGTACCCACTTCCATTAGTTCTTTAAACAAAGGCAACATCTTCACTTTCTACCAGATGATATTAAAAGAATTTCTTTTGGGAAAGAAGCAAATAAGAAAATCATAACATGGTTGCAGTTACTTTTCCCTTAATGTCTAAAAAGGCAAATTTTTAACTCTAAATACGTAAAAGTACATAAGCATCTAATAATCATAGGTTCACATATTTTCCCTTTCAGGAATGTGGCAAGGGTGGAAGTGGTGGTTATTTAAATGTTTTATTGATGTATTTATTTTAATCTACTATTTAATAGTCTTAAATTTTGAGATAATAACAATCAAAATTCATTGGGTGGTTATTTTATAGGCCAGAAGTCTACTAAGGATTTTCCGATTTATTTCTTACCTAATTTTCTTACTAGTACTGTAGTAGTATGGAGTTAATGTCTACCATTAGCCCCATTTTGTAAATGATACAAGTAAGACTTTGAGTGACATTCAAATTACTAGCATTAGGGAGCAGTCAAACCAGAGTCTAACCCAAGCAAGCTGTTTCTTAAACATAAGTAATGTAACCACTTTACCACACCACCCAATGTTAGTGGCTAAGAAAAAGGAAATCATCTAAATCTTCTTATGCACTGATGAAACTTATTGCCAACAGTTCTTAAGGTATGGCCCAAACTAATTTCAAAACTCTCATTCCTACAAGAGAACACGTAGAATCTGCATAATGCGACACCACAACAGAGTAAATACCAAAGGAGCTGGAGGAAGCCAGATGTCCTTTATTCAGCTATCCTTTAAAGATAATTATAAAAATGGGTAACAATGATACTTATCTCACTATTTTTATCTTTTTGAAAACATAGCTATTTTTCTTACTGTACAATGTATTTTACTTAGTTTACCATATAATATGCTCATTTTTAAATGCATTACTATATAAAGACAAAAATTTCCAGGTTTTGATTTATAATATGGTATATGTTGATAGACATCATCTATATAAACAATGGCACTTTGGGGAACCCAATTATATTTTAAAATATAAAGGGTTCCTGAGAACCAAAACATTTGTGACCACTGCTACAGAGCATATCAATTATCAACCATTTTCCCTGTCTGGGTCAAGTTAGCTAGATTTTCATTAAGTCTAGATGTTTTGAAACACTGTGTTTGCTTGGATTTGGAAGTCTATTATCCTTCTATAAAGTCCTCCAATTTCATTCTGAAAAATCTTCCTTTAAAATATTGTATAAAGCCTGATTTTTTTTTTTACCCTGGGTTTGAAAAGATCACTAGTTCAAAATCAGTGGAGCGGTTTTTCATTCTTTCTAATTCAGATCAAGTTGATTTTAACTTAGTTCTTTATAATAACCCACAGAGTACATGAAACACTAAATAGAAGAAACCTTATTGAGCGAAGTACTCCTCTTAAAGTTTTCATCTCTTTGTGTTGCTAGGAAACAACTTCACCATCAGTCCAGTGTTTAAACTTGGAGCATCTGCTTCATTTAAAGTCTGGCTTCCAGGCAGTATAGATTGCTTTGAGCATTGGGAGGGGGAAAAAAGCAAGAGAAAAAGCAATTACTTTCTGAAAACAAAAGTGATGTTAAAAGTCTTGAAAGTAGAGAATCTTACGCTATATTTGTAATTATATTCCTTGGAAAATGCTGCTGGAGGGTTTGTCTTTCTGCAAACTCATAAAACTGAGGTCCAGAGTAGAAATTGGGATCACTAGGTTCAAGGTCTTAAGAAATACAGAGTAAGTACTGAGTATGTAAATGTTTTGAGGATGATGTGAGGGGGTAAATACTTTCTATGCAGTTTACCTGTGTTGTAATTCATTCTTCTGACGCAAAATTACTTCTTTAGAGAAATATTTTGCAATGTATACAGCCAATATTAAAACCATCCTCCTGTCCTTTTCTTCATCATTTCATATTTCAGCTTATTTTAACACCTTATGACCTGTCTTTAACAAGATAGAGCAACAATGTATTGGTCAATGACCTGTAGTTTTTATTCAAACTGCTATAGTATCCTAGAACCCTTTTTCAAAGCACATCTGCTTAAGCTAATTAATACTAGCATTTCTACTGCTCCATAAAGGAGAAAAATTAATTTCTATGCCAATGTAATGGGTGCCACATGAACCCTTTCCAAGAAAAAGTGAAGCACGTTACTTATTTTGTCTTAACAAGTCTAACTGCTATGAGCTGAATGGTTTCTTCTGTTTCACAGCATTTCACTCCATTGAAGACTGAGAAGGAGGAGGAGGAGAAGGGGAAGGAGAGGAATAAGGAGGAGAAGAATGAGAAAAAGAAAGAGCATTGAGGAGAGAGCCACAAAAAGACAGAAGATCTGGAAGAGGATTTTAGAGTTTTTCAGGAAATATTTCTCATTTACTTGAGAAGAACACATATAGTTTGTTCATCCTTTCTCGAGATTCATTTTAAGGTTGCATTTAAAAGGAGGCAACAGATTTTAATACTCCCCCACTCTGTGGATCATCAGCAATCCCAGACTTCCTGCTGAGGATACATCTAGTGTTGCAGTCTGTTCTGATCTCACTGTGGGTGGCCCAAGAAGGGGCACCATAGCCCCTGTATGTAGATGGTTTGACTTTTGTGACCCTCTCCTTTCCTGTATATCCATAGGTAAATAACAGTGCTCCTCAGTCATTGGACCCATTTTTCATGACTTAGACGGTGATCCCTGACCCAACATGAAATTTACTGGTTGACATTTTCTTTCCTTGGATCTCTACACAAATTATCAATTCATACCTTTGCCTCCTTACTGACACCACCACCGTTGTACCAGTCTCTGGCTCTAGGTCCTTCCTGACCTCTCTACTCCCATCCCAGCCCAATCAGGCATGATCCTTCATTCAGGCTGCTATTGGTTCTCTGGCTCAATCTCTTAGATCATTCAATTAGAAACAACATACCCTATTTTCCAGAACCAACTTTTAAATATGGTATCCTTGCTACTTTCTCAAGTAGAATCCTTGCATCTATATCTTTAGACATATATTTTTCATTTTTAAAAATTAATTCTTAATTTCTATTACCTACCTGTTGAAAAATCATACAGTGCTAATTGTTTTGGGGTTTTCTCCTAGACCTTACAATTTATAAATTTCCATATGTCTTTTTTCAGACACATTTCATTTCAATTTCAGTACATTACAAAAATCTCTTGGGGTAATGTGATATTACATATTGACTAATTTTCATAATTTCATTGTTTTAAATTAAGCAAAGTTGAATAAAGATAATTAATTCACATTCAAATCGCACAACTTGCTTTATTTCCTCTCATTTCATATAGGCAGTCAAGACACTCAAGGCCAGTTATATGGATAAAAGTTCAAGCAGAAAAAGAAAAGCAAAAAAGTACTTAAAAGGACCAACTTTTTAAAACCAGAAATCTGGCTTTCAATATTAGAGGCCAGTCTTGTAGAACAGTTTTTCTGTAAGCAGTGTGAGCAAATACAAAAGGTTTGACCCAGTTGAACAACTTTATCATTTGAATTTGGTAATCTTGGATGGTAACTGGAGTTAATGCGACTGAAATATTATTCTCTCTAAAATAAAATAAACATTGAGAACTGTTTGAAAGAGATTATGATGATTTTAAGACTCTAGCTCAAAATCCACCTCCTGAATGAAGCCTTCCCAGATAAATTTATTTATGAACACTCCATTACAGACCTCTATGTTTTCCTTTTTTTTTTTTTTTCTTAGCTTTATTTTTAAAGGAGTTTTAGATTACAGAAAAATTCTTTCAAACATATAGGGGATTCCCATATACCCCACCCATTCCTCCTCTCACATTTCCCCCTATTAATAACATCTTTCAGTATTGTGGTACATTTGTTACAGTTGATGTACAAATATTGAAGCATTGCTACTAACCATGGTCTATAGTTTACATTATGGTTTACACTTTGCACCGCACAATTTTACAGGTTATGATAAAATGTATAATGGCCTGTGTCCATCATAGCAATATCATACAGACAACTCCAGTATCCCCAAAATGCCCCATATTACACCTATTCTTCCCTCTCCCTCCCCTCAGAACCTCTGGTTACCACTATCTTTTTATCAGTATTACAAGTTTTTCCATTATCAGAATAATAATACGTCTAATTTGGTCCATAGCTGCATTCCCCCCCTTATGTTGTTCATTCCCCAATCTTGTGGATTTTGGATGGTGATGTCCACTCTGCTTCTGAATGAGAAGGGGCTTAGTTCTTATGAGGTAGATGGAAGGAACTGTTTTGCCTGCAGTTGTAGATACTCTGCTTTTGGGTATGGGCATTGTCCATCATCATCATTTTGTTAGTTGTCCTGGGTGAGTCCGATGAACTGGAGAGTAGGTGTTGCCTGCAACTCTGCTGAGATTCAGGGCTCAACGGCATATGAACAGACTGAAGGTTTAAGTCCCTGGAACATATATTTAATGGGTATAGTGCTAATTATAGGTTTAAATAAAAGGGACAGAAGAACCATGTGTAGGAAAATTATAAATGAGTCTGAGTCTGATACATTGGGGAAATAGGTTAACATACATTCCAAGGTAAGGCCCACTGTCGTCTATTTTGTACTTTGCTTTTCACTTCTACTGTATCATGCTTTGCCTTCTCATTAATTGCTTTGGCAATCTTTCTTACTGATTCAATGTTTATAGGTCCTCAGAAAATTAGATCCTTTCTCAGAATGTGAATATAGGGATCTGTCAATGTTCTTAATTTTTAGTCTATATAAACATTCTGTGTACAGTGGATGTTCAACTGGGACAAGTGACAGAATTTTTTTCCATTAATTTAAAAGTGAGCTGTTTGCCTAAGAGTTGCTGTATAAAAATTGTGCAGAAAAAAATATTTTTAAATTTTATTTATTACTTTTAGAGGAGTGGGCTGGGGAAAAGACTATGTAAATCCCAAATTATTTTCACATTTGCTTCTCTTCTGACTTAAATAATTAGGTTAAATTTAAAAGAATAGTGTCATAATTGGGAGAAGAAAGAGAAACTATTTTCATTCAGGTCCTTTAACCCATGCGTGCACTTGACCATTTAGCTTTTACTCTGTAGGTGTACATTTTAAATTACCTATTGAAGTATGAAATAAACTTTTCATATTACAGTTCAATCTCAAGAATCAAGGCTACCTAATTTTTAGTTTCTCTTAAATAATTCAATGTTTTTTGTCTTTCTATTCTTTTTGCATTCCATATAGTTTCACTTACTTTTCTTTCCTTTGCCCTTCATTTTGCCGTTTATATTAACATGCCATTTAGCTTATTACAAGTTGAGGAGATGCCTTTTTAAATATTTTGCTTCATGTTTGAAGAAAATTAGAAATCTCAGGCTGTATTTTTCTCTTAACAGGAGTGTTACTGGATTTTATTCTAAATCTTAATTTTTTATCAAAGCACAGCTGTTATATATATCGTTTATTATGCCTAAGTAATGTGTGGACATCAAGAAGACCTATCAACACCTATTTTCTTAATTAGGGAATTGAATGAAATTTTGTTGCTTACATACTCAAGCTAGGCATTGTTAAGCTCTTTACAAATTCTATCTCATGCAATTATAACAAAAACAGTTCTGATCCCAAAGTCTTATATAGTTTGTTTTATGTTTGATTACTGAGTAGAATATATTTTATCACACATAATCAGAAAAATTCTTCTTCTATAGGAGTTATTCTGTGGCTTAATTTAATACTTATGCAATACTTTCCCCTTTCTTTTTTAAAGTAAATCCAAGTTTCTGAATGATATCATTGCCCTTTTTCCTAAGAGTAATCTGCTTGCAATGAATATGCTCAGATTTTGTCTGAGAAAGTCTTTCTTTCTCCAGCAATTTTTATTTTATTTGTTTATTTATCTATTTATTTATTAGAGAAGTTTCAGGTTTACAGAAAAATCATGCAGAAAATACAGTTCCCATATAACCCCTTCACACAAACAGTTTTCCTTATTATTAACGTTTTGTATTAGTATGGTATGTTTGTTACAATTGATAAAGCAATATTATCATAGTTATATTACTAAATGTAGTCCATAGTTTATATTACGATTCATTGTTTCATTGTTTGTGTTGTATATTCTTTTTTTTTTAATTGTAGTCACATATGTCTAAGATAAAATTTCCCCTTTTAACCACATTCAAATATTTATTTCAGTGGTGTTAATTATATCCACAATGATTTGCTGCCATCACCGTCATTCATTGCCCAAACTTTCAATCACACTGAACAGAAATTCTGTAACAATATGCATAAACTCCCATTCCCTAACCCCATGCTGGTACCTAGTAACCTGCATTCTAGTTTCTGACTCTATAAATTTGCTTATTCTAATTATTTCATATCAGTGAGATCATACAATAGTTGTCCTTTTGTGTCTAGCTTATTTCAATCAACACAAAGTCTTCAAGGTTCCTCCATGTTGCTACATATACCAGAACGTCATTCCTTTTTATAGTTGAATAATATTCCATTGAATGTATTTACTATATTTTGTGTGTCCATTCATCTGTTGAGGGACACCTGGGTTACTTCCAACTTTGGGCACCTATGAACAATGCTGCCAAGAACATCAGTGTGCAAATATTTGTTTGAATATCTGCTTTCAACTTTTGGGCATGTACTTAGAGGTGAGATTGCCAGGCCGTTTGGTAATTCTACACTTAAGTTTCGGAGGAACCACCAAACTGTTTACACAGTGGCTATACCTTTAACATTACCAATAACAATGAACGAGTGCTCCTAGTTATCTACAACTTCTCCAATGCTTATTTTTATCCATTTTAAAAATAGCAGCCATTTTAGTGGGTGTGAAATGGTATCTCATTGTGATTTTGATTTGGCTTTCTCTAATGGCTAATGATGTTGAGCATCTTTACTTGTACTTATTGGCTATTTGTTTATCTTCTTTGCCCATTTCTTAAATTGGGTAGTATCTTTTTGTTGGGGAGTTGTAGGATTTCCTTACAAATTTTGGATATTAAATTCTTAGGTATGTGGTTTACAACTATTTTCTCCAATTCTGTAACTTGGCTTTTTATTTTAATGATGAAGTCTTTTGATGTTCCTAAAACTTTAATTTTGATCATGTCCCATTTATCTTTTTTTTTATTTTTATTTTGTTGCTCATTGTTTTTGTGTAAATTCTGAGAAACCATTGCTTAACACAAGGTCCTAAAGATGCTTCCTTAAGTTTTCTTCTAGGAGTTTTATAGTTTTGGTTCCTATATTAAGATCTTTGATCCATTGTGAGTTAACTTTTATACATAGTTGAGGTAGGGGACAATCATCTTTTTTTTTTCCACATGAATATCTAGTTTTCCCAGATCCATTTATTGAAGAGACTATTCTTTCTCCATTTAGAGGATTTGATACCATGTCAAAAATCATTTGGCCATAGATGTGAAGTTTTATTCCTCAATTCTCAATTTGAGTCCATCGGTCTATATGTTTTGATTAATGTAATTTTGCAATACTTTTAAAATCGGGATTTGTGAGTCCTCCAACTTGTTCTTTTTCAAGTTGGTCTGGCTATTTGGGGCTTCTTACCATTCCATATAAATGTGAGGATTGGCTTTTCATTTCTGCAAGAGTCAGCACAAGATTGATTATACTGAATCTGTAAATTACTTTGGGTAGAATTGACATTTTAACAATATTTAGTCTTCCAATCCATGAACACAGAATGCCTTTTCATTTATTTAGCTTTTTGATTTCTTGTAACAATGATTTGTGGTTTTCCACTTACAAGTGCTTTATATCCTTGGTTAAATTTATTCCTGGATATTTGATTCATTTAGTTGCTGTTGCAAGTGGAATTTTTTTTTTATTTCCTCTTCAGATTGTTCATTACTAATAAACAGTAACACTACTGATTTTTGAGTATTGATCTTGTGCCCTGCCATTTTGCTAAATCAGTTTATCAGTTCTAGTAGCTATGTTGTGGATTCTTAAGGATTTTCTAATATATTATCATATCATATGGAAATAAGGAAAGTTTTGCTCTTTCTTTTCCAATTTGGATGCCTTTATTTTTCTTTTCCTCACCTAATTGCTCTGGCTAGATCTCTGAGTACAGTGTTAAATAACAACAGTAACAGTGGGCATCCTTATCTTTTTCCTGATGTTAGAAGGAAAGCTTTGATCTTTCACCACTGACTATGATATTATTTGTGGGTTTTTCATATATGCTCTTTATCATGTTCAGGAAGTTTCCTCCCATTCCTGGTTTTCCAAGTATTTTTTAAGAAGAGATGCTGAATTTTGTCAAATGCCTTTTCTGTCTCAATTGAGATGATCATATGGGGGGTTTTCTTTGTTCTATTAATATGATATATTACCATATTGAGTTTCTTATATTGAGCCACCCTTGTATACTTGGGATAAACCCCACTAAGCTATCAAATTTACTCATGTAAAGTTGTTCATAGTATCCTCTTATACTCCCATTTAATTCTGTAGGTTCAGTAGTAATGTCTTCTCTTTCATTTCCAATTTTAGGTATTTGTTTACACCTCTTTTCTTCTTTGTCAGTCTAGCTAAGGTGTGTTGATTTTATTGATCTTTTCAAAGAACGAACTTTTGGTTTCATTGAATCTATTGTTTTATTATTATTATTATTATCTCTATTCCATTTATCTCTGATCTAATCTTTGTTCTTTCCTTCCTTCTGTTTTCTTGGGTTTAATGTGCACTTCTTTTTCTAATGCTCCAGCTGTGGGGTTAGGTCTCTGATTTGAGATCATTCTTCTTTTTCAGTGTAAGCATTAAGAGGTTTAAATTTCCCTCTATGCATTGCCTTAGCTGCACCCCTTAAGTTTTCTTTTGGTATATTGTGTTTTCATTTTCATCTGCCTCAAGGTATTTCTTAATTTCCCTTGTGATTTCATTGATGCATTTGTTGTTTATGATTGTTTTGTAATTTCTTCATATTTTTGAATTTTGCCATGCTCCCTCTGTTATGGATCTCTAGCTTCATTCCTTTACATCAGAGAAGATATATTGTATGATAAATGTTTTAAAATGTATGGAAACTTGCTTTGTACCTTACATATTGTCTATCCTGGAGCATGACCTATGAGCAGTAGAAAAGAATGTGCATTCTGCTACTGTTGGGTAAAGTGATCTATGTATGTCTGTAAGGGCTAATCAGTTTATAATATCATTCAATTTTCTATTTCTTTATTGAACATATATCTAACACTATCCATATTAAAAGTGGTATATTGAAATCTCCTACTATGAATGTAGAACCATCTATTTCTCCTTTCAAATTTGCCAATATTTGCTCCATATATTTTGGGGCTCTGATGCTAAGACAATATATGTATTTATAATAGTTATGTCTTCTTTTGAACTGATCCCCTTATCAGTATATATGGGCTTTCCTTGTTGCTTTTAACAGCTTTTGAATTGTATATTTTATCTGATACTAGTTCCCTTTTGGTTACTGTTTGCACGGTGTGTGTGTGTGTGCATAAAATTTTTTCATCTCTTCACTTTCAACTTACTTGTGTCTTTGAATTTAAGATGAATAACTTAAAAACAGCATATACTTGGTTCATACTTTTTTATTCCATTCTGCCCATTTCTGACTTTTGAATAGAGAGTTTAACACATTTACATTTATTGCAACTACTGATACTGCAAGAGTTTTTGTACCATTTTGCTACTTGTATTTGTAAGTCTTATACCTTTTTGCCCTTTAATTCTTCTGTTAATATCTATTTCATTTTTATTTGAATTTTTGTGCACCATTTTATACCCCTTCTAATTTCCTTCTGTATGTATTTTTCAGACTTTTTTGGTTACAATTGGGCTTAAATCTAACAACCTAAATCTATAACAATCACATTTGATTTTATACCAACTTAACTACAGTAGCATACATAAATATCATTCTTATAAGCTTCCACCCCCCACCATTTTGTTGTAACTTTTATAAATTATAAATTATATCTTTATACATCGTATTCCAAAACCATAGATTTATCATTATTTTATGCATTTGCTTTTTATAATTTGTAAGAAGTATAAAATGGATTTATATATAAAAATACAATAAAAACTATTATTAATAGAATTATTAATGGAATTAAATAATCACCCACATGGTTATCTTTATTGGAGGGGTTTATTTTTGTATACCACTTTGATCAACTGTCTAGTGCTTTCCTTTCTGTCCAAAGAGCTCCCTTTCACATTGCTTATAGGGAAGGTCTAATAGTGACAAATTTCCTAAAGCTTTTGTTCATCTGGTAATATCTTAATCTATCTTTCCTGCTGAATAGTCAGTCTTGCAAGATATAAAATACTTGACTGATAATTATTTTCCTTCAGCACTTTAAATATGTTTTCCCTCTGCCTTCTTGAGTCCATGGTTGGTGATGAGAAATTGGCAATTACTCTTGTGGGTTCTCTTGTACATAATATGTTGCTTTTCTCTTGCACCTTTCAGAACTCTCTCCTTGTCCTTGGCATTTGACAGTTTCACTACAATTCATCTGAGCATAGTTCTGTTCAAAATTTATCCTGTTTAGGGATCATTGTGATTCTTGAATGGGCATATTCATATATTTTATTAAATTTGGAAAACTTTCTGCCACCATTTCTTTGAATATTCCTTCTGCTCTTTTTAACCTTCTTCTTCTAGGTCTCCTATAATGTATATATTGGTTCACTTGATAGTACCCCACAGGTCTTTTAGGCTTTTTTTTTTGCTTTTCTTCATTCTTTTTTCTTTCTTCTCTTCAACCTGAATCTTTTCAAGTGCCTCATCTTTAGGTTCACAGATTCTTATTTTCTGTCAGCTTGATTCTGCTGCTGAAAACCCTCTGGGGAAGTTTTCCTTTAAATTATAATGGAGTAAGGATACAGCTTCATCTTGGCAAGACCCATGGAGAAGGCACCTATAGCTCTGGAAAAATTTGGGCTGTGTCCACTGTTACAGCTGACCTTGGGAAGAGAGCCAGTACTTATATAGGAAGCCCTGTGAGACAAGCCCTATGCCAGCCTGCAGCTGAAATCAGGAAGAAGTGGAGCAGCTGAGCCAGAGAAAGGAAGCCCAGAGGAGAAGGCTGAAACCTGAAGAGATCATCTGTTATCTTGCTTCAACATGTGGCAGCTGACTTTGGTGAGAAAGAGTTGGGAATATCTGGGACAGTGTCAAAGCATTTAATATAGGATAGCTGACAAACTTAAATGAAATTCATCATGTCTACTGATTGTGTGTGGCCTCAGTCGCTGTCTTGTTTCTTCTTTGTTGGGTTTCCCTTTTTACCAATTTTGTCTACCTATGCTATTTATTTCCTTCTTTCATCTTTCTATCTTCTACTTTCTGTTGTTGTTCTTACATTCTACCTCTATTTGTTTGGTCTTCAATTTTTGTTGTTTTTATTTCTATCTTTTTTCTCTGTTTTCTTTCTTTTTTTTTCAATTTTTCTATTTTTCTTTTCTCATTCCCTCTCTTCTCATCATTCTGGCCTTTTAATTCAACCTATCTATTTTTCTTTATTTGGTTTCTCATCTCATTGTTTGTACTCCACTTTTTTTTCTTATTCCTCTGCACTTCTTACTCTAGTTAATTATTCATTTTGCTAGGTCTTATATGGTTCCTCTTCTACTTCTTACTATTATTATTATTATTATCCTTTTTCTTTTCTTACCTCTTTCCTTTTTTCTGGCCCCAATTTTTTTTCAAGGGAACATAAACAACAGCAAAGAGAACAACAACAACAAAATAAAACCCTAGATTAGAAAGAGAAAATAATCAACTGAACAAACCCATCAAGATAAACCGATGCCTAGACACCAACAAAAAGTTGTAACCCATACTAAGAAACAGGAAGACATGACCAAGTCTAACAAACCAACTGAAAAAATAGGATGAGATGCACAACACAGAACAACTGATCAGAGATGTCCTAACAAATATCTGAATCAGCTTAATGAAGCTAAGGAAAAGATTAAGAATATTAAGAAGTCACTGGGAGAACACACTGAAGAAACTGTAAGCATACATAAAAAGACAATGGATATGATGGTGATGACTGGCACAATACAAAAAATCAACATTACACTGGAAGCACATAACAGCAGATTTGAACATGCAGAGGAAAAAATCAGTGATGTGGAAGACAGTACAGCTGAAATCAAACAGAGAGTAGAACAGATAGTAAAAAGATAGAAAAAATCCAGCAGGGACTCAGGGATTTGAATGACAAAACAAAATGCACAAACACGCAATACAGGCATCCCAGAGCGAGAAGAGAAGGGAAAGGGGACAGAAGGCATGTTTGAGGAAATAATGGCTGAAAACTTCCCAACCCTCTTGAAGGACATGAACATACATGTCCAGGAAGCAAAGAGCACCCCAAACAGAATAAATCCTAACAGGCCTACTCCAAGACATATACTTGCCAAATTGTCCAATGCTCAAGACAAAGAGAGAATACTGAAAGCAACAAGAGAAAAGAGAACAATCATATAGATGGGAAGCTAGATAAGATTAGGTGCTTATTTCTGATCTGAAACCATAGAGGCAAGAAGGCCATGGTATGACATAATCAAGGTGCTAAAAGAAAAAAACCCTATCCAACAAAATTGACATTAATAAATGAGGGAGAGTTCAAAATATTCACAGATAAGGAGAAAATAAGACAGCATGTTAATAAGAAACCTGTATTTCAAAAAATAATAAAAAGAGATCTGCAGGTAAAAAGGAAAAACAGGAGGGAAAGAGTTGGAGGAGAGTGTAAGAAGAGAACTAAAAAGATAAGAAGAGAAGTAAAAACAACATACGGCATACATAAACCTAAAAAAAAACATGGCTAATGTAAGTAATTCCTTGACAGTAATAACATTGAATGTTAATGGATTAAACTCTTCAGTCAAGAGACACAGATGGGCAGAATGGATAAGGAAATATGGCCCATCTATATGCTGTCTGCAAGAAACCCACCTTAGACCCAGGCATGCAAGGAGGCTGAACATGAATGCTTGGAAAACAATTCTACAAGCAAACAATAACCAAAAAAGGGTGGGAGTAACTATACTAATATCAGACAAAATGGACTTTAAATGCAAAAATATTGTAAGAGACAAACACGGACACTATATATTAACAAAAGGGGTAATCTATCAAGAAGAAAGAACAATCATAAACATTTAAGCACCTAACCAGGTCACCTCAAAATACATGAGGCAAAGAGTGGATAAACTAAGTGGAGAAATAGATGTCTCTACAATTATAGTGGGGGATTTTAATACACCATTAGACAGAACATCTTGACAGAAAATCAATAAAGAAACAAAGACTTCTTATAATACATTAGGGGATCTGGACCTAATAGATACATACAGAACATTACACCCAAATACAGCGGGATATACATTCTTCCCAAGTGCACACAGATCATTCTCCAAGATAGACCACATGAAAGGCCACAGAACAACTTTCAATGAATTCAGAAAATTGAAATTATACAAAGTAATTTCTCTGATCACAATGGAATGAAGCTCAATATCAGTAAGGGACAGAGACCAGATTAGGCAGAAAGATATGGAAGTTAAACAACACACTCTTAGACAAACAGTGG